>JBBPCY010012915.1:0-15398 GCA_037974405.1 Brachyalestes nurse
TATTTGGATTTTTACAACATTATTGTTGAAATACACAGTCCTGAAAAAGGGACGTTTCTTTTTTTGCTGAGTATATTTATAATTTGGCTTCTCCATTCCCCACTTTTGGAAAGCTTGATACACCCTTGGTTGTGCTGCCAGTGAAAATGATTTCAATGACTCCTGTTTAGAACCATTTTAACATGGCAGTAGAGACCTTCAACCTCTTTCATTGACTGAGGTGATATAGGCGTTGTCTGGCTCTGCTAGTGGGGAAGTCGGTGTGGGTACTCCAAGTAAGGTCCTCATGTGGACACCAAGGTACAATATATGAACAAAAGTACTAGAGCGCATGACCTCTACATCAACAGGGACTTTAATGACATTGCATTGAAATACATAGACTTTAATATGGAGTTGGTCCCCGCTTTACAGCTATAACCACTTCCACTCCTCTTGGAAGGCTTTCCACCAGATTTTGGAGTGTTCTGTTTGATTTTGTGCCTATTCATTCTGTAGAGAATTTCTGAGGTCAGATACTTCAGGGCTCCAGTCAAGTTCTTCCACACCGAACTCATCCACCCATGTCTTTATGGAGCTTGTTTGTGCACAGGGCCACAGTCATGCTGGTATAGAAAAGGGCCTCCCCAAACTGTGTCCACAACGTGGGAAGCATGACGTTGTGCAAAATGTCTTGGTTTGCCAAAGCATAAAGATGGTCCTTTACTGTAAGTAAGGCAAACACTGAAAAACAGATGTGTCCCAATAGTTTTGCCCATTTGGTATATTTTCACTCGTTGACTCTCGCACCGTTCTGATCGAGTTAAAAGAAGCGGAACTCTCTCAGCGGCATCGCTTTCACCCGAAGCAGTTACACACATGGACCTGTTTACCCTCCGTTACCGTGGAAACCACGGGCGTTCACCGAGGGCAGAGAAGAAGGGAGTAAAACCATCTTCTGGATAAAAAATAATAATAATTAAAAAAAACATTTTAGGAGCTGCAGACGTGGTACGTTGTGAGCAGTGTGTGTATGTGTGTAGGAGCATCTTGTGATGTGTGTTTGTTTCTGATTTCTAGTTATTATTAAGCGTGTGTGACGTTAAAAAACCGGTTTTTCGGTTAGCAAAACATTTTCACCTTCAGCACTAGAATCAGCTTTAAATATATTAAACCAAGCAACCGGGGTAATTATCCTCCTCACAGAACCATTCACTCTTGTACTGCAGCCTTTTTGTAGAGTTAGAACCAAATTTACTTCATTTATTCCCTGCTCAGATCAAACAGGAGTGAAACTCAAGAGAATATTTTAACGTCTGTCCGGCAGGGGGAACTAAACTGCCTTTCGGTATCAGATCTGCACCAACTGTAGCTTTAAAAACCTGCTAAAAACTGAACTATTCAATTCTATTGCACTTTTAATTTTCTTTTATTGATTTTCTATGTATTCTTTTATTTCTATCATTATTATATTTTATTCCTTTTTATTTTATTTTTTTTCTTTTTGTGTATGATAATGTGCTATATAAATAAACTTGACTTGACAAGGGGGAAAGGAAAGAGATTTTTTAATAATGTTTTTAACGTTTAACAGAGTAGTTTCAGTTAATTATTTTTGTGACAGTCTCCAGGTGTTTCACAGATTCACTTTATAAACTCCTTCAATTGTCAAGGCAAGTGTGAGGCTAATGCAAGATTAAAATAATATTTAACAACATTTATTCAAGAATAGAATCTATTCTTCCTGTGAATCTTTAACGTATTTTCTGTCGTTGAGCCTAAAGCTAAAAAGATTTTTCCCTCATTATTGTCACATCCACCACGGAGGAGGCGCAGGTTTATTTACAAAAAGCAAACACAAACCGGCTCAATGGCCAAAACTGTAACAAAAACCAGTACTAGAAATAGGAACACAGGGGAAGGTGAAGGGTACTGTGAGGGATATAATGAGGGATGACTGACAACTAAGGCATGACACAGTGGAACTTAAATACATAACAGACAGAGGACGTCAAAGGCCCACAGATAAACTAAACTATAGCAGCCTCTAGCGGCTGCTGACTGGAGATGTCACAGGACCCCCCCCCCCCAATAGGCCAGAGACGTGGGTCCCCCACACGGTCGCCTCCCCTTCATTGCTCTCAGTTCCGGCAGTAGGAGCGGCCTTGGCAACCTGTGTAAGTCCCACACCTCTAACGGAGGCTTCTGTCCTCTTCACCTCTCCGTGTACTGCGGGCCGGAGATCCCCTCGGCTCCCAAGGTCTCCCCCCTAAAAAATGCACGCTTCTCAGTCAGGGCCACGACGGCACCCTGCCACGACGGCCCGCAAAGATGGCCTCTCTGCAGAAACGGGCTGGGGCCTACACGTCGGGGACAGGAGCTGGTGCCGCAGTGCCGGGGACAGGAACTGGTGCTGCAGAGGCAAGGACAGGGACTGGTGCTGCAGAGGCAAGGACAGGGACTGGTGCTGCAGCAGTGGGGACAGGGACTGGTGTGGGGACAGGAACTGGTGCTGCAGGGACAGGGACTGGTGCTGCAGCAGCGGGGACAGGAACTGGTGCTGCAGAGGCAAGGACAGGGACTGGTGCTGCAGCTGCAGGGATAGGAACTGGTGCTGCAGAGGCAAGGACTGGTGCTGCAGCGGCAGGGATAGGAACTGGTGCTGCAGAGGCAAGGACTGGTGCTGCAGCGGCAGGGATAGGGACTGGTGCTGCAGCGGTGGGGACAGGGACTAGTGCTGCAGTGGTGGGGACAGGGACTAGTGCTGCAGCGGTGGGGACAGGGAATGGTGCTGCAACGGCAGGGACAGGGGTTGGGGCTGCAGCGGCGGGCAGAAGCCTTGGGGCTGGTGAGGGCTGGAGTCGGTTTGTGGGCTGGCGTGGGAGCCAGAATAGCACTAGGAAAGACGTCCCTCCAGACTGACAGGGGAGCCGGAGTGCTAAGAGTGGGATCCCGATCCCACTGTCTCCCTGCTGGCTTAGGGGCTACCTCCTGCTCTAGCTTTGACGCCGTTGTGGGGGCAGCCGTCTTTTTCAGGGCACGGGCTCATGAGCTCGTGATGGCCACAAGGGAGGTTTCCCGGACCAGCCGGTGAGTCCGGCCTGAGTGCTGCCAGATTAGCCCTGGAGGAAGTTGGCGCCTTCTGAGGCACTTGATCGGCAGTCTGGAAACAGGTATTCCGTGACCCGCCACGCCTCCTCCGCCGTCTCCTCACTGCACCTCTGTTCACAGTCAGTCGTTCCTCACTATATCCCTCATGGTACCCTTCACTGGCCACTGAGTGTGTTCCTGTTCCTAGTATTAGTTTTTTTCTAGTTTTGACCATCGAGCCGTTTTGTGTTGCTTCTTGTAAATAAAGCTCTGTTGAGAAATGGAAATCTGCGCCTGCACCTCAATCCCCTGTGACAGCTATATTATTTCTATATTTAAATAATCAACAGAATAACATCATCTAGGCTATTTCATGATCATATATATGTAAAAAGTGACTCAAAAGATCACATTTCACAATAATATGGTTAATATAATGGTAATAATAATATGATTATGTAAAACAATCCGGGTTAAAGATAAAATCTGTAAAAGAAAAAGGCAGTATCCTACATTGTCACATCAGAAAAGTGGAGCTCAGGCTGCTACAGTAAAACGTGGATTCTGATTTGACCGCTCTCATTAAGGTTTTTTAAGGTGTGTGTATGTGTGTGTGTGTGTGTGTGTGTGTGTGTGTGTGCATCATTTTGTACATCATTTCCACCAAAAATATAATGACTGCATGATAACCAGAGCTAACTTGCAGCATCCACTGTAGCAAAATGGTCCTGATTGATTCTCTAATTGATTCTCTTAGTGAAAAGTTCACATCCTCTGTATGAAACAGACTTAAATATGTGCACAATTTCTATTTATCCCACATGATAAAATAATAAAACATTTCTTCAGTATATGAAATTCTGCAGATAAACAGTGACTGTAAGTGTACAGAATGTGTGCTTTTCGCAAACTGGTCTTTCAGGGACCCCAAGACAGTCCACATCTGTCCTTTATCCTTGCATGTTGTGATTAGAGTAGAAGTGTGGATCATCTATGGGACCCTTATGACTGGTTTCAGAGTCGCTGACTTCAAATAAACAAAACGTGTATTTTAAACAGGGGTGCCTAAACTTTAACACATGACTGTGCAGATGTGTGTGTCCACACGGCTCTTGAAAGATCAGATCTGTGTCACACTTATAATTTATTTACGCCAAAGTGACACTGAATCTGAATGTGTTTGGACTAATGAGTGAATTCTTTTGTTATCTGGGATCCAGGATTGTTTAGTATTGTTAGGTCAAGGAAGCCTCATGACTGGATTCATGATAGTACTCAACAGGCAAGTCCTTTTGCCTTGACCACACTACAGCTAGACAGGACTGAAGAATGGATGTACTGACCATGGTTAAAAAGCCCAGATTTGTCCAAGATCAACCCAAGCAAATCCCTAAAATGGGCACTTGATCGATGGTTTGCTCCCTCACTATAATGGCTCATGATTTTCTGGACAGAGACACTCCCAGACCTGTAACTAAAGAGGTTTGTGAAGTCACTATGCTAAAAGGGCACTTTATAATAAGACCTGTGCTCAGAAAGTGTGAACAACAAACATATTCTGAGTTTGTCTGAGTTTGGCTTTGCTGTTGCCAGACACAGAAACAAAACAAATGACTACTTGTAGCCTGTAATGACACCCTTTCAGCCTGCTAAATGTGAGCTTTGGCTCCAGACCTTATAGGCATCTTCTGTGTTTCTTCTTGGAAGGTACTTTGGCACAAAGTTTCTTTTCAAGAACACTCGTCTGTTTACTGCTTTACAGTGCTACTGAGCATAGCTGAATGCTGTGATGCATCCAGTTTAAAGCATTTTAATGCATCATTAATGTAAAAAAATCTTTGTATAGCATCATATATCAATTTTTGTTGTGATTAATTAAAATGGTGTAACAGACAAAATCATCCACCATTGACTCACCCTGGGCAGGGCGGCATATGAAAGCAAACGCTTTGCAAATAATCACATTTTATTGTTTTACCTCTGAAATCCAGAGATAAAACAACACAAAATGAAAGTATTAGGCAAAATGCTGTAGAATAATCATTTCAGCTTGATATCTTGTCGTTATAATCATTGGAAGCCAATGATTTTCAAAGCTGATAAAACATTTTTTTTTTATTTTAAATTCATCAAACGTTCAAGAAAATACACTGTTAAAAAGACAAGCTTTTTATAAAGCTAAATAAATGCAATATTTCCAAATCAATTACTAATCATGCTAAACAATTGTGATTTAAATATTTACCAGAATAGTTGATAATGATCGATTGATAATGATCGTAGTATCCCTATTAGAAACTGTATCTAACCAGTGTGTGTATCTGTTAGCAGTAAGATCAACTCAGGTTTGACATTTTAATCCTAAACTGTACCTCTTTATTATATGAATTGTTTTCGCAGGTGTTGGCGCTGCCACAATGAAGCTCTTATGTCTCAGCATCCTCTACAAAGGAGAGACCAAGTCCAACCTGCTAAAGGCAGCCTATGACTTATCCTCGTGTGGTTTTTTTCAAAGATCCAGGTACATTAGCTGAGTGTGCTTACACTGTGTGTGTGTGTTTTTACATTTTGTTTGTACATTGTATCTACATAAAATATGATGTCTGTGCAAGATAACCAACAAACTAACCAGTGTCCAGTGTAGAAAAATGGTCCCATTTTACAAAGATAGTTTTGTTGATAGTTGAATTTTTTAAAGAACACATGTTGATTTAGAAAATCAACAACACAATGTAATCATGAAATTTGACCAGAGGTGCCATATGTATATGACTGTACAGATACTTACATTTATAATACATGTCGGACATACAGGTGCTTGCATATTTGCATTGTATAAAAACCAATTGTGCGTGTGTGTATGTGTGTGTGACAGCATTCAGGAGTTTATGATGTTCACTTGTGGCCTAATAGTGGAACGTTCTGCATTTGGCACTCGAGCTTCAGTCAGTGAGAAAGGTCAGTGACGGCACTCACTAAATTCATTATGGCCAGTCATTACTTGAGTTAGTCCAGTTCAAACATTTTTTTTCATGTGAAGACCTAATACGTGTGTGCGCTGTGTGTGTGTCACCCTGATTAGAGTACATATGTCATGTGCACATACGGGACGATGGTCTGAGCGCTGTGGCCATTACAGACAGCGAGTATCCACAGCGAGTGTGTTTCTCACTGCTAGACAAGGTACGTATCATTTCTGTTTTTAGAAAACACATAATTTCTGTGAAGTAAAGCATTGCTGAGGCCTGTGGCGTAGTGGGCAGCACTGCTGGTTTCTCTGGGGTCTCTGGTTTCTCCCACAGTCTAAAGACGTGTGTTAGGTGTGACTGAATGGCATGTGTGTGTGCCAGGGTGAGTGACTGCCTCACGCCCGTTGACCTTGGGATAGGCTCTAGTTATCCTGTGACCCTAGTGAGGATTAAGCGGTTACAAAAAATGAGAGAGAGTAAAGATTTGTGTTTGAAAATGTCTATTAGTCCATTTTTATTGTGTCAAACATATAGGTAGAAGGTTCACTAATGACAGTTAATTACGTGACATTGGGCTTATATTAATATATTTACCATTGAGGTAAATATTGAGCACAGCAGTCTGTGTTTGGTACTTTTCTAGGACTGAGGCTATGCGTGCACACGCATTAAGTTTAGCTACATTTATTTACATAATGTGGCTTTAGGTGGTGGATGAGTTCTCTAAGCAGGTGGATGACCGACAGTGGCCTAGTGGAACTCCAGACACTATCCGCTTCACCAGTCTGGAGGAGTATCTCAGCAAATACCAGGTACATGTACCACACACAGATACACATAAATAAATATTCACTTTGATTAAAGCCATAGTTTGATTACGTTTTTCCCAAATGTGGCCAATCAGCCATTGCATGTTTTCCTCTTTGTTTTGAAACTGCAAGGCTAATATAGCTAACAGATAATATAATATATTATTGATTTTCTATGTTTTTTGTATTCCTCTAGTATGTTATTTTATTTTATTTCATTCTATTTTTGTTTTATTTTTCTTTGAATGACCTTTGTGTAGTAATCAACAAAAAAATGCTCAGAATGTCATAATAAAAGTCTCCCAACCTAAATTTAAAAAAAATACAAAACTTAAATAAGGATCACAGACTCCAGACCTGACAATATATATATATATATATATATATTATTACGTTCTAAGAGCACCCTTGTATAGTGAAAAACCACGTTGTTGTGTTTTGGTTTTAAAAAAATGCTTAAAAATGCCTATTTTAATGGTGTAAACCCTAAATATGTCCCCAAATATGCTCCCAAAACACTTTAATTACATTTTAAATTCAGCTTAATACATTATCCCTAATGAAAATGTATACAGGCGTGGACTGGCTATCTGTGCGTTCTGGACTTTTCCGGAAGAGAGAGAGAGTAAGAGAGAAAGAGAGATTTAAATTCAGCGTGTCAGAATGGCCGTTCTGGACTTTCCCAGAGAGAGAGTGAAAGAGAGAGAGTATAAGAGAGAGAGAGATTTAAATTCAGCGCGTTAGAATGGGCGGATTGCCAGTCCGCCCCGTATACATTTTTATTAAGGGTAATGTATTGAGCTAAATTTAAAATGAAATTAAAGTATTTCAAATTCAGTCATTTTTTCTTCAAATCTCTTTCTCTCTCTCTCTCTCTCTCTTACTCTCTCTCTCTCTTTGTCTCGCTTTCTCTCTCTGTCTCTCTCTCCCTCTCTCTCTCTGGGAAAGTCCAGAATGGCCGTTCTGCCACGCTGAATTTAAATCTCTCTCTTACTTGCCACTACAGGGCATTCACATTTTATCTACTTTGTTATAGAAAAACAACCCTCAGAGTCCAGAGCATGGGGGACAAAATATATGGACAAAAGTAATGGGATGCCTGACACCTGTGAAAACCAGCCCAGACACAGACCTGTGTGCTACGCGCACTGACAAGCCCGAAAAAACAAAGAACTTTCAAAAAATCTGTTGCACACGATAAAATAATTGCTGGAGTTATGTAAATAATGCGATAATGTGTTAGCGTGCCCATCCCTAATATATATGCAATCAAAAAGGGCTTATTTTCACACCCAACCCCTGACTGTCCACGGACCGTCATGTCAGTGTGTGACCTATGTTGCATTTTCATTTTCATACATGATCTATTTTGACATTTCTGCTGGAAGGTAAGAACTTCTGAACGTCGGAATTTTTGTCAAATAACTATTCCACTAAGGCATTATTTTCATTCAGAGCTCTACTTTTCTATGCCAACTCTGTTTGTTCTTTGTAGTAACTTCCACAGCCTATTTGTTTTGTTATTTAATCATGAGCATTTCATTAAAAAAACATATTTCATGTTGAAATATTTTGGGTGTTAGCATAATACACATGTCTCACATATATCACACGGATGTTAGTAGTTTTGGAGTGTGTGTGTAATATGTTGCATTTACTTCAGCTATTAAATTTCACACTCCATGTTTCCAGCGGCTCAGTTCTAGTGGAGAAATTGTGAACTGTGATAATTCTCTGAAGTTTGTTAAACAAAAAAAATTAAGTCAGTCTGTTTGGCTGTAGAGAAATTGAAATGTGAAATGTTATGATCAGTGCATCTCTTGCATCCTGATTTATCCCTGTTATTAGGTGTCAGATGCAAGTCAGTTTTAGATAACAAATAGTGGTGCTAATTGGTAGTCATAAACTTACATTAATTGTTAACTACATTAGCTTCAGAACTACAGACCTAAAGAAGCAAACATGACTTGAATGATTGATTTTAAGTGGTAGAACTGTCTTCTAAGACTATGAGTAGAACTGTCGAGTGCCTTGTGAAACTTTCTGACCTAATGCTCTGCAGAATCCTAAAGAAGCGGATGCTCTGACTAAACTTCAGGCAGAGGTTGATGAGACAAAGATTATAATGGTGAGTTTGTTTTTTATGTTTCACTGCTCAGAAATCCTGTGAAAATAGGCAGTGAGCAGTGAGTGGTTTTTTCTCATTAATATTACTAAATATATTCAAGAAAACTGAAAAGAGTAAATGCAAATCAAATTATACAGTAAATTGTGATTTTATGTATAGTATATCAATATGTTCCTTGTGGAAGTCCAATATTACTTGAAACCTGGTTTGACAATCAGTCCTTTATTAAATGAAATCTGGAGATACTGAAGGAATTTCACGAATTCAAATTTTGAGTGGAGGCACTGAGGAGAAATCTGAACCGAACCTGTGTTCCCCTCACCAGCTCACAAATTATCAACTACTTTTTTAAACAAAGCTTGATCATTTTTTTGCATTTATTCGAATGTTAGCTCTGTTAATTATAACGCTCTGAGAAAAATAGCTTTAAGCAATTTGCATAAGCGGCCCAAACTTTTGCACAGTACTGTCAAGTCCATGAATCTTGCTGTTCCGAGACCAGCGGTATATTATAAGATAATGGATGACTCTTGTGTGTGTGTCTGCCATGTCTTCAATAGCACAGAACCATGGAGTCATTGCTGGAGAGAGGGGAGAAGTTGGATGACCTGGTGGAAAAGTCAGAGCAACTACGAGAAACATCCAAAGCCTTTTATAAAACTGTAAGGTTTGGATTTGCACTGTTTCACTACGGCAACAGCAAAAGCTTTGTAGGTGTGCTTTCCTTAAAAGGAGGGATGCGCAATATATTATTTGTTGATTGTTACAATGATATTGGCCTTTATAATACTGAAACCACAGGCCTGCAATATGGACATGAGCCCTCTAGCCAGTCTCTTAATAATATTTTCACACATGCATACATGTTCTGAAGGCGGTTAGTTGTGATCTAACAAATGAAAATAATTCTGGTAATTCTGTAATGCCAAACATAGTGCAAGCTGGGCTTGTGCATGGTTCAGTCTTGCCATTAAATTTCAGGCTTAATCCTTGATGATGCCACAGCCATCCATTTATACAAGGCCGGCCTTGCTCTTTCTGGGCAAGTCTGCTTTTGTCCTCACTGCTCAGCACAATGTTAGCCAATATAGGAGTCTGATAGCTGGCATAACAGAATTAGAAGTAATGTTCTTGTCCGAGCATGTTCAGTTGTCCAGTAAGAATAGGTACTTGGCTAGAAATCAAACTTGTGATGTTTTGTTCATGTGTTAAAGCTTCATGGCACCATGTCCGTTTTATTCTAGAAACGACAGAAACATCAGTTTGTAGTAGTTACTAAATACAGGAGATTTAACCAATAGAACTCAAGCGGAGCACAACAAATGGTAAATTGTTGTCATAAATTGGTGATGCTCGAGGTGTCAGACGTCAGGCTGAGCTTAGATTGGTGTTCCTATGTCTCGTAGAACCAAAGTTATTGTAATTTAAGTGCTATGTGTGGACATGTTGCTACAGTGTTTGGGCAAAATACAGGGTAATGCATCATTATGAACTGGTATTGCTAACAATGGCATAAAAAGGCTATCTTGGCTAGAACCAGATTTCCAACTCTGACTTCCTACTTCCAAGGTAAACAGAACTCCGCAATAAGTTAATTTAATCTTTTTTTATATATTTTATTATGTTATCAGGCGGGCAAAGACAATAAAAAGCTAATGCTTGGTGTCGTTGGTTTACCTGCCAAACCTTATTGTGTTTGAATACATGTGGCTGGTTTTAGGTGACATGGTGGCGGTGCTAACTTTCACTTAAGTATCATGCGATAGGGAGATCCATGCGACGCAGGCTAATCTTTAACCACATTATATTATCCCTGAACTAATCCAATCCAAGACGAAGCAGCATAACTAGCAGTATAAACTTGGTGGTATTATCATATTGTGTAGCCCTGTTTTACAGTAATATATATTACTGTTATATGTTTTAATACACAAGTGGAAGCACAAGCCTTGCACTCCATCTGTGATGATCGCTATACTGGAAATTACATGAGTAATTCGATATTTTGTCTATTTTCAGGCTCGGAAGCAAAACAAATGCTGCAAGATGATGTGATTTGTCCTGTGTCTCCTTTGGATCAAGGCTAACATGAGTGTGTCACAGTCCACAGTTTCCTAATCTTTTGGGGGCTTTAAATATAAGCATTGGAAAGTTATTTTCCCTCACATTGCAGAGCCTCTAAAATTCATTTATTTTGGTGCCTACATTTTGAACTGTCTTTCTGGGGATCTTTACTATGTCCCTATAGCAGCTTAAGGTTGCTTTTTTAGCTTTGTATTGAAGCTACAAGGTTAATGTAGACAACAAATATGGGAAGCCTAGTACGGAAAATGGATAAAAGTACAGATAAAATTCAAGTTTCAAGATGACTGCTACTGCTGTTTTTAGCCATGTATTGTACTTTTGTCCATGTTTATAGATAACAGTGTGTCATACAGTGACAGAAACTGCATAAACAAGTCTGGTAGAGATTACTGAACAACTCATTATAGCGTGAGTGTGCTGTGATGATTCAGGTGTGCACAGTGATTATGGTGGCGTGTAAGCTTCCATTATTTGTTATCTATTAGTCTTGCAGCTCCAGGGCAAAACCAAAGAAGTAAACTCCAGACACCAGACACACGTCTTGCCTGTTGGACTTCAGTGTGGGTCAAAGGAAAATATTTTTTTATGTTGCTTTAAAGACAGCACAGGGCCACTTAGCCGAGCCAGTCAATGTGACGATGTCCAGAAACATATATTACTGTTTATGAATATGCGGAGAGTGGATTACATTGGCAGCAGTGCAGGTTATTTGAAGTTGTTTGCGTTTTGGTGAAAATAAATGACCCCAAGAAGTGGCTAAAAGCACTAGAGCTTCCGAGGAAATGAGTGTTTCTGTTTCTTTTCCAGTTTGTAATCATCATAGCTTTAGTCAGCAATCACAAGCAGGAAATTCATGTGAAGTTTTTGAGAAACCACTGGAGTTTAATCTTATTAAAAATATATTATTGTTGTAAGAACCTGAAATGGTAACTATGGGGGAAGGAAAAAACATTTTTAAGTTTGAATGGAAATTTGGAGATTTGGATCAGATTTGTTTTTCCATTCATCACAAAATGTAAGGGGAATTTGTAAAACAAATACACAGTTACAGAGCATTCATAAAACACTGCACATATACAGTTGTATGTAAAAGTTACACAAGTTTCCCTTTGCTCCCTTTGGCCGACGAGTCAAAACAAAGCATCTTTAACTTCGTCCATAATTTTGTCCACATATTCAGTCTTATGCAAAACCTTAAGCCTCCCTGGTCAAGTGTTTTATTGGTCACATGTTTTATTGACTTTCTGAATGAAAACAAGTAGAGAGAACACGGTTTTGCACACTCTAATGCACAATTACTACTTATTTATTTATTTATTTATTTTATATTTGTCAAAAAGGTAAAATATAAATTGTGGTATGTGCAAAATGTGTGGCACATTTCACAATTTTTTTCCAATTTGTTAGCAAATAAATACAAATGGTGCACAAAAATGTGCTGGAAAAACATAAGATTTGAGTGTATTCTCTCTTGAGGATTTGTACAGTAATCCCCCGCTTTTCGCGGGGGTTACATTCCAAGAGCACCCGCAGATAGTGAAAAAACGTGTTGTTGTGGTTTGGTAAAAACAAAAATGCCTAAAATGCCTATTTTTATAGTGTATACCCTAAATATACCCCCATACATGCTCCCCAAACACTTTAATTTCATTTTAAATTCAGCTTAATACATTACCTTTAACAAAAACGTATACAGGGGCAGACTGACAATCTGTGCGTTCTGGAAAAGTCCAGAACAGCCGTCTCGGGCCCGACAGCAGTGCACTGGATGGATGTTCTGGACTTTTCCAGAAGAGAGAGTAAGAGAGAGAGAGAGATTTCAGCGCTCAGAGCAGCCGTTCTGGACTTTCCCAGAGAGAGAGAGAGAGGGAGAGAGACAGAGACAGAGATTTTAATTTAGCGTGGCAGAACGGACAGGTCGCCAGTCCGCCCCATATACATTTTCATTAAGGGTAATGTATTGACCTGAATTTAAAATGAAATTAAAGTGTTTCAAATTCAGTCATTTTTTCAGTCATTCTCTCTCTCTCTCTCTCTCTCTGTCTCTCTCTCTCTCTCTCTCTCTCTGTCTCTCTTTCTGTCTCTCTCTCTCTGGGAAAGTCCAGGACGGCTGTTCTGCCGCGTTGAATTTAAATATCTGTCTCTTTTTCTTACTCTCTTACTCTCTCTCTCTCTTTCTCTCTCTCTCTCTCTCTCTCTGTCTCTCTGTCTCTCCCTCTCTCTTACTCTCTCTCTCTCTCTTCTGGAAAAGCCAAGTACGGCCGTCTGTTTGGGCGGCATAGGGCTTTTAGAAGAATGAAACGAAAACAGGAGAACAGGAGGGCAGCAGCCAATAACTGGAAATTTAACTGAATTTATATTTGGATTACTATTTACGTTATTAGTAAATTATATATTTTTAATAATTTAGAACTAAAAAAAACCATATTGCCACAAAAAATATTTGCAGTTTCCGCGTTATTGTGGGTGACTAAATCCGCAACTCCTGATCCGCGTAAAACTGGGGGATTACTGTACTTAGTTTTTTGTCCAGGGGTGTTCATATGTTTACATAAGACTTACATTTACAGTATTTAGCAGATACTCTTATCCAAAGCGATGTACATCAGTGCTCAAGTAGTCCACATCTGTTCCTCAACCTGAAATGCTAAACTTAAATCAATGTCCGCTATTCAACCAAATTAATGCCAGCTAGAATACACACCTAAACAACCCCTGTCGAAGAATGCTTCACATGAATGCTTCACAACGAATAAATTACATGCCTTCTGATTTGTTCATCAGATCATGATTCTGCCTGGGATATATATATCTATATATAAATGCTCTATATGGATATGTTTAGACTTAATATATATGTACTCTGTAGTCTGTGATGGACTGGCGACCTGTCCAGGATTATTTTTTTTTTTGCATTTCACTATGAGTGCTAGGAGCAACCCCACAACCCTGGTTAAGGATAAGCGGCTCATATAATTAAAGGATGGATAGATGTATGTACTGTATAGAACCTGCTTTTACTATTGATATTTGTATTCAGCCTTAAGCACATTATGCCTTTTGGTGTACCTTTTTTGTGTACCTGGACTTGATGTTTTTGAGTGTTGTTCAGTGTTTACATGGTGTTGGCCAGTGTTTCTCTATACATTCTGTTTACAGTGTTGTCATAAATGACTCAGCCTGAGCAAAGATATATCTGCCTTACTTGAATGAATGTGTTATTTCTGCTCTTACAGCTCTGAGGTTTAGAGTGTATGCAGGGAATATAAAGTCATACATAATTCCCAACATGAACCTGTTTTGTGTAAATGAATATGTATATATATATATGTAAATGTTTATCATTTACACTTCAATATTCTGATGTAATACTAATGTCATGTAATGTAATATAAATAATACTGATGTGCTTCAACATGATATCACAGTTGTTAGCAACATTTTTTGTGCAGGCTTGCAGTGTTAACCCACAATGTTTCACTTTTAACCTTCAAATGACGTGGTGATTTTTTCTGCTGTGGTTTGATTAAACCTGATTAAAAGATGTATCTGATTTTTCTTCTCCAATTTTGCTGTCCAGAATGTGTATTTCACCAGGCAGAGTATGGACAATGAGGACCATTTTTTGTGACCATATGTGAACCAACGGCATGTTCTAAATGTATAATGTATAAATCAGAACGGCATGTTCTGATTTATACATTATAAAGATTTTTCAGATTTTTTTTTTACACTGTTGTACAGCTTTCTCTGTCAATTTACTGTCACCTATTGCTTTGATAATCAAAAAGTCTTTTTTACAAGTATCATATAATTTTTAATGTTTTTTTAAATTAATTACTAAAAGCGTTGTTTAAACGCTTAAAGCATTGACTGTTCGTTTAATGGTAGTATATTTTATTTTTTAATTGAAAAAATAATCTGGAAACAGCACAGGCACAGGCCCCGCCCCCAGGTAGTTTTCGTCACATGGCCACGCCCACACCCCGTCCTGCAGCTGGAGTGCTGTGGTGCTGTTTATTAAGAGTAACTCCGAGAGAAGCGGTGGGCTTAACAATGTGGATGGAGCTGAAGAACACAAGCACGACAGTTTTCGACGAGCTTCGAGATGCCAACCTGTCTCAGGTAAAGCCACATTTTTTTATTAGCCACGTGGTTGTGTATTAGCTGGTGTTTTTGTCTGCTCCTCCTCACGTGCTCAGCCTTTAAGCTGGGGGTGCAGACCCTCAATGAATGTAGCACGAAATACAGCTAATATATGAGATCTGTGTGTGTGTGTGTGTGTGTGTGTGTGTGTGTGTGTGTGTGTGTGTGTGTGTGTGTGTGTGTGTGTGTGTG
>JBBPCY010012982.1:0-15394 GCA_037974405.1 Brachyalestes nurse
CTGCGCCACTCCCTTATTGAGGATGTTTGTGTGTGTGTGTGCGTGTGTGTGTGTGTGTGTGTGTGTGTGTGTGTGTGTGTGTGTGAGTGTGAGTGTATGTGTGTGTGCTTGACCTGCCTTATTGTGTTCATTCTCTATAGAAACATATCCTAAATTAAAGTGAGGATCTGCTATTACTTCTGACCAGAGGTCTCCAACCTGGAGATCCACCTAGTTTCAACCATGTAACATCTAACTTACCTGCCCCCACTACCCTGATACTATATTTTTTATTATAATTCAATATGATAATAACACTTATCACACTTATAACAGTATCACCCTCCGTGTGTGCCCTTCTAACCTGAAATAAAGGCTACAGCCACACAGGATGTTCTTGTGAGCTTTGAACTCCATGCCATCCACCGTGATGAGGACGTCACAGAGTTTTCCCTCCAGCCGGAGCTCATTGAAAACGGTGCAGGCCATGGCACTCAACTTGCGCTCGGTGTGACACCTCCTGAAGGAAAAGGGCATCTCCTCCTCCTCGCAGCCGCTCATTCTCAGAAACGTGTGTTCGACTCAGAGCTGCTTCAACCAGATGATGTTCTGGAGTTGAGTTGTTCTGCCCAGATTGTTCTGGAATTATTCTCTGTGATGTCACAATAGCAGCTCAAGACTCAAGATTCTTAATTTGTCCCATGCACACTTATATGAGAAGTGAAATATGCCTCTGAAATTGCCCCATGAGAAATTTGGATAAACTCAGATAAGGAAAATATACAGAATAAATATATTTAAAAAATAAAAAAATGAAACAAGGGTGTAAATGTAAGATAAGATAAACCTTTATTAGTCCCACAAGTGGGAAATTTGCTTTGTCATGGCAGAAAGTGGACACAAACAAAGAGCAGCAAAATGTATAAACAATAGAATAGAATAAAAATACAAATGTGTACCATACAATCTAGGAAAATAAAAATAGAGTAAAATTAAAAAAATGTGTATGTGTATTGTATATACGGGAGGAAAGGAGATGGGAGGAAAGATGAGGCTGAAGTTGGCTTCTTAGGGTGTATTCACGTATAGTCTTCTTTAAGGGAACTGAACCCAGTCCTCTAGAAGTGGTCCAAAAACTGCTCCACTTCACCTCAGATGGGGTCTCAGTTCTTTTTCTGTTCACACTTTAAGTTCCTTATCCAATGTGCCACCGCTGTTCCTTCACATTCACCATTCTTAGGATTTTTTTTTCCACATAAGAGTAGATGGATAAAAACTCTACCAAGCTTTTACATTTTCCACAAAGGTCTCTGCTACTACCATTCTTCAACTGATAGAGAGCAAGAATGCTTTGAGTCTGAGCAGCTTGGTAGAGAAACTTGATCTTAACAAGAATCTCTAAGTCCCTTTATTTATTTAGTGTTATTTTTTATGATCGAACGAATGATTTATTCATTTGCTCGTATTCTTTAGTTTATTTCTTTATTTTCGGTTGTTTCCCTAACACTAGTCCAAATATAAAGAGAGACATTTTATTACGTTATTCATAAACATTCACATGATATATAACCTCACCTCACTGAATTACCTTTCAGTTTTCTTATTTTTGGCAGTGATAGTGTTGATTGAATGTTCTTTACTGTGGAAATGGTGGGCGTATTTGAACTCAATGAAAAAACACTAAAAAGAAACGGAAATTAAATCAGCTAAATTAAAAGCATCACTTGTTTCTGCGCACCCTGCCTGTGGCTCCCAGAAACCTAGCTCTGCTACTGAGTCGACCTCCTGTTCACTCTTTCAGAAAGACCTCTAATCAAGGCATCATCCCTGCACTAGTAGGAGGCCTCTGAGGCTACGAACCCGACAGGAGAGAACAGACGCCGATGAAATCTGTGCAAATTACCTTTTCTTGAAAAGCACCATTTAAAGTCACTCTACTGCTGCGCCCCTGTCCACAGTACGTCTCTGAATAAAGGCCTGAGCATGCTGGCCAAGAAAAATGGAAACTACATTCACTTTTTATCCCATTACGCTATTCTGTCCTTTCCAACACAAATTCACTGCTTAGGAGCCCTTTCATTATCATACTGAAAAAAAAACGACTGTCCACTTAGCAGACAGAGTTTATTTTCAGTTAAAGAAGCAGCTGGTACCTAATAGACTGCAAACAGTCAACACAAAATTAAATGATATGACTAACAAGTATGCAGTAATGCATGACTGTGAGGTAAAATGAGATTTTATAGCGCACTGGAATTGTTGTACATTAATTCTTTATGAAGAACTTATCCTTCAGCAACACAGTCACCAATTATGCACTACATTGTCCAAAAGTAAATGCAGCTACTTTAAGGTATTAACCCACTGCTGGTTTCAGCTGCATGAGCTCATATCCATCATTGCTAATAGATCAAGTCCTGGAAGTCCTGCGGGCAGTTTAACATGACCCTGAGGTCAGTCGTATAAATAAAGCACTGGGCTGTGGAGCAGAGGAGCTGCCTTCTTCAGAGTGATAGAGCTCCATCTATCAGCTCTCCTGGCAGAATGTGGGCAGATTTTGACAATAATGTTCCATCCTCTTGTATGAGGCCCAGAAAGAGGACACGTTTGGAGTAAGAAAAACAAGATAACTTTTTATGTCCTGTAAGGTTACATTTTTTAATAAATAGGTAACTTTTTTCAAAAAATAATCTTATACGTATACATATATCCATATATATTAATGCTGGGCAATGATTACAATTTTAATCGCGATTAATCACATGGTTTTATGCGATTAATCGCATTGTTATATGCGAAATTAAATCATTAATTTAAAAGGAGTGTATTGCGCAACTTTCTTTTTAAAGTACTGCTATATGAAGAAAAGTGGAATAACATTTGGTTTGCAAACAATTTAATCTAATAAGGGGCTTCTTAACAGCAGCGTTCCCTTTAACACAGTCACACAGTTACAGTTCAAATATTTCTGTACATCTCAATTTAAACATTAATGTAATCAAATCAAACATAAAACCAAAGCTATTTGCCACTGCAGGGCATTCACATTTTGTCTAGTTTGTTATAAAATGTTACCCTCAGAGTTCAGAGCATGGCGGGCAGAACCATTATAGCAGCTGCAAAGAGGGACCGACTCCATATGAAAGTCTATGTATCTGAATGCAGTGTTATTAAAGTCACATTTGGTGTAATGGTCAAGCATCTTATATGGTCAAAAGTAACCTTTTGATCGCAGGGGCGACTCCCTAACCACCAGGCCACCAGCTGCATATACAGGGATATATCTAGTTTCCCCAGACATGGAGTGAGACTTAGTCTTGGACCTGAAGTGCCAGTTTTAAATCACCATTAAATCTGGGTCTGGGAAACTGGCCCATAGCGTATGTCCACAGAAAAACAAAATGTCCTTTTTTCAGAGCATCTGAATAGCTAAAGCACCAAATTTCTAAAATATGTCAATGTCTGTCTTTACCATTTGCAGTGAGAGCAGTGGACTTTGAGGTAACGGCTCTGCAGTAGTGTCTCCTGCAGATCTCCATCCAGCTTTCATCTCTTTCCGTGTCCTTAGAGGAGACCAGGAAAGCAATGACCTCGGAGTCTGTAGGTAAGAGGTAAGAAAGCATACACAACTATTGACCTTTTGTACTCCAACCCAAACCTGTTTAAATATTTATGAATTTACCTCTGACTGGAAAAGTTAAAAACCTGTTGCCAGCAAAAGAATTGAGGCTGTCCATGATTACCCAACCATGACCTTTGAAATGACAAGAAATGCTACGCTCTTTACTCCCACCAAACAAATGTTTTTTTCTAGACCGACCCGAATAAATCAGTGCTGTTAAATCAGTGAATAGGCTTATGGTAATGTGCAGAGACCTGTGTCAAAAATAAGCGTCTCTGCTGGCAGCTGGGAGTCACTGTAGCGTTAGGTTATGTAGTCACAGAGACAGCTGTCACTTTGGAATAAAGATGCAGTGCCATGACAGCGGAGCGAATAGAGGAGTCTCTCGGAGGCACCGAGGCACAATGGCACCCATGCAAATCCCAGATAGTCTACATTTACATTGACTTTGGTGTGAGAATATGCCTTATTCTGAATACTGCATTTCATGGAGGTTATACAGAAAAACTGATTTGACAGATCTGTGAAAGGCAAAACAGTAACGATGTATAAATAAATGTCTGTGGGTCAGGGGCAGAACATTTTATATAAATTAAAATTTAATGTGTGGTAAAAACATGACCTACTTTCCGCAGAGCTTTACATATTGCCACGGCAACATACAAACAGTCATTCAGATTGTGATCATGTGACCTGACAGTATTCAGAGAAACATGTGAATTAAAAGTGTGTCAACAAGGATATCATTAAATTCAAATCTAAACTAAGAATCATAAGCCTACAGTGATAGAACTCAGCTGCACAAATCTAGGACAAGATTATTAGTGGTAAAAGCTTGAAAGTGTTGAAAAATGTACAATAACTTCTTACCTTGTTTAGTCCGTGATGTTTTCGGTATATCGAGGGTGTAACAGCTGGGCAGAGGGAAGGAGGAGAACATTGGCCATGGGTATGGATCATTCCCCTGAAACAAAGACCACTAATATTACTGAAAATACTAAAACAACTACTAAGAAAACTGCTACAAAAGCAAATGGTAAATCTTAAATCCTGCCACTGGCAAAACTAGATTCTGGGGGAAACAGAGGATAAATGAGAAACTCATTAAAACATTGGACATTGGACATTATATATAAATATAATATATTTAGGAGATTGTGGAATAAAATATGATGGGATTTGACTGCCTGTTTGGCTTGGAATGGAATAGCTGGAATATCTTAGACTGAAAGGTTCAGAGTCCAAAGGTTCATGATAGTGTTACCAGGCAAGAACAATTCAAAAACTATAACAATAAGAAAAACAACACACTGCATGTCTGTGTCTATTAAGAGGTTCTGTTATTCCAATAGTGTGAGGTGGTCTAGAACAGGACTGCTTTTATTGATATGAGCTCTGGGTTCACCAAATCACAGACTATCCACACTCACTACTGTCAAATAAAAAAAACCCCACACACACACTGCAGATTCATACTGGATTAAAATCCCTCCACAGTTATTAGTGCCGGACTGTAAAAACCACACTGCAGATTCATACTGGATTCAAATCACTCCACAATCATTTATGTCACACATATACAATGACACACATTGCAGACTCACACTGGGTCCAGCAATTATTAATGGACTGTAAAATTCATACAAGCTGCACCTTCACACTAGATTAAAATAAATCTGCAATCACTAGTCAGAGTAAAACAACTGACTGTAGATTCTCAGTGGATTAAAAACATGGGTCCTATCTTTAAATGATAAAATCCACTCAGATAAAACTAATCTTCCTCTAATAGGGCTTAAACAAAAGAGACAAGTCTAGTTCCAGAGAGCCATAACAATGTTTAGTGTCTGGCTCATAAAGGTTGATAATGAGCCAGCAAGGTGTGTGTCTATACCAAGAAGTAGATTAAACTGCGCAGTTCTGAGGAACTGGAGTGGAGTGTGTCATCCTGTTGCAGACTCTGCAGTGGCAGAAACATATTTAGAAACGTATTTAGAGTAAACCTGCGCAATATATTGCCAATCATATCACAATACCAGTCTCTGCAATACTGGCATGCAAATGAGCCTCTAACCAATCACAGTGTTTGACAGGGTGACCAATAACAGCTCCAGGTGAGTTATTATGTTCTGACGAATTGGGGTTGTCACGCAATTCTCATTCTTCTGGCCAATCTTTAAGCGATGATTGGCTGTGGTTTTTTTTACAGGGCCCATATTCTACATTTTCCTTCAATCATAATACACTTTTACAAGTTATCACTGTGTATTGCTTAGAATTAAGCATGCTGTTTTTTTTAAACTGTGTCTTTAAGACTCATATATATGTAAATTACCTGTTTCCTGATTGGCTTCCCTTATTCAAAAGTTTGAAAAACTACATAGAGGTTCAGTGTGAAATGGGTGAGGCCAAATTGCTATCGGCTGAAAAATATGACATTCAAAAAAACAACAATTTGACAACAGCCTGTTTTGCAGCTTTGTGGACTGTACGGATGGGACGAACAACAAATATTTGGAAAATTAAATTATATTTACATACTTCAAGCCTTTTTAATCCCAGAAGAGATGATATGGACCCTTTAATGCATTGTAAGGCATCACAAATGCGATATTTAGCAGTCTGATTGCAATAGTAATATGTTTTCTATATGTTGCAGCTCTAAATGAGAGTGTAGAGGAGAAAATGAAGCTGACCTTCTGCAGAGCTCTGGGAGGAAGCCTCCTTTCAGAGGGGCCACCAATCACACTCGTCCGAACCAACAAGTGATTTCTCTCCACAGACAAGCCATCAATGATGAATTCACTACGGAAGAGAAAATTGGGAAATTTGTCATAAAAACAGATTAGTTGAACACCATCGTATGAATGTAATATAATCCACTGTCTGAAGACCTCTCTGCATATCTCATCTTTCTAAACAAGCAACGTAGACACACCCATCCTTACTTCAAAGAACATCATTTTATCATCTTTGAATTTATGACTCTGGGCACCGGCTGGTATTCGCTTTTAGCTGACATCACCTCTGTGGGTTTTGCCAGACTGTCCATTCTCAGAACTATGTCAGGACTTCAGTGTGTCAGACAGATGCACTTACCCTTCACCAGAGGAAGGATCTACGGCATTGTCCTTCTGACTCTGCAGCAAAATGTCAGAGAGTTTGTACTGGGACTCCAGCAGCAGGAGAGAATCCAGGTTACAGCACATCACACTTAAGAGTCTGGAGGACAGCAGAAAGAGAGGATTTGAAGATCAAAAGAAGACCTAAAAAAGCGAAATTGCTTCCACATATGCACGTGGAACTTTGATGGAGCATGAAGTTTGAGAAGATACATCAAATAAGAGAGCTGTTATAAAGTAAAAATAAGACACGATGCTCTTATTTTTTACGGATGTGTTTTTAGTTTAGTTTTGTGAAAATGCTGAATATGATTCTCAAGTCAGAACGCGTCGAAGACGTGGCAGAAAATGCTTTTCATTCATGCATGATATGTTTCTATTACAGTTTTCAGAAGAAATATTGTAAAAGAGTACTTTGAACATGACTCAGAAATTAAGGACAGTCTGTAAACAGTTTCCTCTGGGATAAATAAAGTTCTGATTCTGAAAAACTGGAAAAGGGCCCAGAAATGAATCCAGTTAAGGCAGGAGTGGCAAAAATATATTATTGTGACATTTTAAGGTGTCTTTACAATACATAGCCCAATATTAGACCATAAATTATTCAATAGCAAAATGAAAAGTAATTATAAAAACAAAAACAGCATTAAAAAAGAAAGTACAAAGATTTATTCTGTGTAATAATTCAATAAGACAATGGCACAGTGGAATATCATCCAGTCCTTGTTATTATGCAGCTTTTATTTGATGTGACACCAACCGTTGCTGTTTACCAGTTCTCTGCAATTGGTCTAAATCTCTATTTCTATAAAGCATGCAAATGGCCAGTGGTTAATTCAATACTTAATATGTGCTCAGGAATGCTCATCATGGCATTCACCACTATTTCCAAAGCAATGGACTCCTTCTTAGTTTGTCAGTGAAAAAGTTGCTTGATGTTCCTGTTACTGTGGACAAGAGACTCTAGCTACTATTCTAACAAAAACTACCTCTACTGACTCTAACTGTATCAACTCCACTACCAATAGACTGTCAACAGTTCAGCAGTGACTGAGCCGTACACAAAGGCCTTCTATTGTTGGTTTTCCTAACACAGACTCTCTCTCTCTCTCTGGGTCAACCAAGGGAGTCTTGGTTCCTCCCGAGGTTTCTTCCTCCAGCTTTAGGGACTTTTTTTCTTACCTCTGTCGGCTCACTAGGGTCTCAGACTTGGATTCCGTAAAGCTCCTTTGGGACAACATTGGTTGTAAAAAGCGCTACATAAAGAAAATTGAACTGACATTGAAAAACTGGTAAGAAGACCTCATCAAAGCAACACAAAACTACCAAAAGGCTGAAAATGTGTAGTGTTTTCAGACATCTAGATTCTGCTTTGGCACATTAAAACGATGAGTATACAGTGGCGTGCGGCATCAGAACCGTAAGAGGCGTCTCCGTTGAAACAAATCAACACTTAGTAGCTGAGCATGAAAACTGGGTTCTTGTGTACAGGAAGTCTCTCTCTAAAAGCAAGAGTTTGTAATTAGTTAGTTTTGCATATTTGGCAGCAGTGCGGCGCTCTAAAGACAGAAGGCTTATGATCTTTCATCTCACACTAACAGGCTGTCAGAACTCCAGGGCTCTATGCATCCTCTCCCCTCCAGCCTTTCCAACAGGGCTCAACAAGTCCTACAATAGCACTCGGAGGAGGCCAAACAGGCCAACTGGAGAAAAAACTAGCCTAATTGAGATCCGAATCCATACTCTGAGATTTATCTGGACAGAAGTGAACAGCCCTTCTGTGACCCTCCTCATCAATTTCCCAAACCACCTACTGAATTATTCTAAAATGTGAAGTGCTTCATTATCATAATTTTACTCCAATCCCATGGAGTCAGTCAGCCAAAGTTTCTACGTTGACTCAGAAATGGCTGAGAGACCCTGTAGCCAAGTCTGACTGGTCCACAAGCCACAAACTTCGAGCCAGGAGTCAACGACTTTTCACAGCAGAAGTAAAGTTTCACGGCCTCGAGCTTTGACACTTTTTACCCAGTAGCAGGGTTTGGCTGGGTCACAAGTTGGGACACTTTCCACCCAGTAGCTAAGACAGATAAGGCTTCACTGTTGAAGCAGAGTTTGACAAGGTAGTGGAGTTTGACTGAGCTGTGAGCTGGGAAACTGCTCACCCTGGAAGCAGATTCTGACTGGGACTCTTTTCACCACTGTAGTGGAGTTGACTGGGCAGTGAGCCAGATGCACTGTGACAACGGAGTTTCCTTGGGGGACTGGGCACGAGTTTTATCCAAGTGACTACACATTGTGGTAGGAAGAGTGTGTGTTTGTTTGTATTCTTTGTTTTCTGATTATTTGTAGCATTGTTACAATTATAATTAAGAAGAACTTTGTCACACCAGTTACACGCTGGTATACAGTGGAATGAAACAAAACACACAGGGCCTTGATGCAAAAAAGCATGGCCTTTAGAAAAGTAGAAAAGTAACAGGAATGACAGTAACAGGGTTGATGATTTTAAGCTAATATGCCTCTAGTTAGCTAATGTTCAAAGTAACAAGAGCAGATGTAATACAGTTTGAAATGATATTACGTATCGATATGGTAAATATCAAGATACAAAAAATATTATTTTAATTAATATGTTAAAAATTGGTAACAGGAATGACGCGGTATGATGTCCCCACCCCCAACAATCTCATAAAACAACAAAATTCTATAGAAGACATACTAATGTTATGTTTTCAAATTGTGCATGTATCTGGTATTATAGTGATTTTATGACAGATTATTTCTCTGAGACGCAAAATGTACAGATTCTACGGAATGACCCATATACTGTCCTATTTACTATATTTTACAATTTTATATCTCCGCTTTTTGGATGCATTCTGCGTATTCACTGAATTTAATTCTTAAAATCTTGCAGCTTCTTCTGTCAGTTTAGAATCTTTCACAGTTCTGCTCATCATTCTAATAACTTAACATTTCTACTCACAACCTCCGAATGTATTGATTCTTTGAGATCTGCTCAGAGCCTGCACTCATTTTTAGACACCCGAAATCCCAAATTGGTTTTATATTGTTAATAACAGTGACTTCAGCCTTTTAATCAATAAGAAAAAGCGAACCAGTGTCATTTACTGTCATTTTGCCACACATTTTCAATGCAATTACATAATTACATCACAGTGCACTGAATCACATTTGCATTTTTAGTAATTATGCAATGATTAAAATGCATCTGCACAGTTACATCGTTATTAAAAGGTTCAGTTTAAGCTGTGGACGTTTATCTGTCCCTTCAGGGTCCCAGAGACGTGACGGACGTCTTCTCTTATCGTTCCCACAGTAGTAACATTATTGAGCTCAAATCATAATAAAATATCTGTTCTTCCACTGACGCACACTAATTCAAGGTGGATCAATAGTTCAGGGTTTCAGTGAAGCCACGAGTCAGAAGTGATTCCCGTGAAATGGCGGTGGGACTTTATCAGCTTCCAGGTGCTAAACAGAAACAGCTGCATGCGAACAGCTGCCCGGGCGAGAGGAGGAAGGTATTGATCAGGATCAGCTGCTCTCTGGGGAAATAAAACCTCCAGCCTGAAGTCCACCCACTAATTCTTCTCTAAAATAACAGCTCGATCAGTGATGGGTGGGTCCGCGGGGAGGCTCTCGCAGGTCTCCCTCTGTTAACGCCGGGAAACTAATAAAGCTGTGCTTGGTGGAACCGGGCAGGAGTGAGCAGTCATTTCTGTTCACTGTGCAAAAAGATTTCTGGTGTGTGTTTGTGTGTGTGTGTGTGTGTGTGTGTATGTGTGTGTGTGTGTGTGTGTTAGCACAATAACAGTGCTTATCATATATATCATAATAATATTTTACCCAATCCCTTATAAACCTTATATATTTATGAATGCTTATTCTAAACAATTCTAAGAGTTATCATCAGATATATATCATATATAGTCAGAGTGTGTATATCATATCATATATATATATATATATAGTCAATGGGTGTCTACATCATATATATATATATACACTGTCAAAGAGTGTATAATTTGTTCTATAAATAAATATACACATGTATCATAGACACAATCTCTGTTCCAGTTCTTTATGTTTTTATGGATCTTGATTTGTGCACTGGGGCACAGTCATGCTGGAATAGAAAAGGTTCTTCCCCAAACTGGGTCCACAAAGTTAGAAGCATGGCTCTGTACAAAATGTCTTGGTAATGCATCACTAGAAGCATGGGGTCCAGTCCAAACGCTGAAAATCAGGTGTGTCCCAATACTTTTGTCCATATAATGTAGACATATGTGTACACTCGGATCATATGAGCTGAGTGTATCCGTGAGTTTATATATCAGATATACTAGGTGGTGGGTGTAACTGGATTAGTAGGGCTCTCTCTCAAAGGCATCAAAATAAGGTTGAATCTTTGGCGTTCACGTGGTTTTACTGTGTTTTATGAAAATAAATAAACTGGACGCTGACAAACAGCACCACCAACAGGTCACAGGAAAAAAAAGAGCGACCCAAGACGATTGAAGATGATTTAGAGCGGTCCAAGATGATTGAAGCAGATTCAGCCTTGTGTCAGTGATGTTGTGACGTATTAGGGGTAGTAAAACACCCCCCTCCATTCTTTCTATTAGGACTCTTTTTTTTTAGTTTTAGCTCTGTCAGTACTAGTGTGGGCAGGTCTGACAGTAAACCATTGTATATATGGCCAAATACAATGATATTTTTATTATTTTATTATATATGAATTCTATTATGTAATTATTATTTATGGTAGGTGTATTATTTTGCACCAACTCAACAGTGTACACTGACACTGAAACTTGCAACTGCTTGTAACTGACCCTCCCATCCAATATATAAATATATATACAGTACTGTGCCATTTCTTTATATTTCTGCCAGACTGTCTTATCTTTGTCATACTGAGGAGATTAAATTAAATTAATTGGAACAAATGTATTACTGTGACAGTTCAAAGTAGAATATGAAGAAATGAGGGTTAAGACCTTTGAACGGTACTGTTTGTATGTACTATATATATATATTAATATACATAAAATATGTTTGCTATATAGATGGGTGGTCAGGAACTCTTAAGTGGTCGTTTATACTTTCTTGTATAAACACACACACACACACACACACACAAACACACCAGTACACACTAGCACAGCAGCATTTACACACACTCACTCAGAGGACCATGGGAACACAAGAGCGTGGGCGTGGCTTGCGGCCAAACACGCTGCACTGGGGCTCAGCGGGGCTTTAGAGCTGCAGTACACACACTCACACACACACACACACACATACACACACACACACACACACACACACACTCCCGCTCTAATGACTGTTCAGGGCAGAGTCCCCATACACACTCGCTCTCCACCAGTCTTCACTGAATATTATCATTACGTGTCACATGTCTCCACATCCGCCCTCCCCATTTCATCTCACCCTCCTCTCGTGCCATGTTTCATTTTCACTGCTACATAAAAATAAACTGCCACAGTTTGATAGTGCAGCTCGTCCTCGCATGGCTCTCCTGTATATTAAACTCCAGAAAAAACACACACACTCCACCGCAGAGCTTCAGACAGAAATGGTGAAATGTGTCTGAACCGGGATGTAAAAATCTGCGTCATGATGCAACAGGGTGAAGGTGACAGCCTGGCTACATCCATACAAAACTGATAGAATCAATTTTATAAATAATAAATATGTTCAATAAATTATGAGCACAATTTTGGCCAGAATTTTTGTGCCGTTTTCAAGCAAAAATCTGAAAAACGAAAAAGTGACTACATTGCATTCCTGTGTAAATAGATTTGAAAAAATAACTGAATCATAATGTCAAAGTAAACCCAACTGAATAAAATCATAATCACTGAACCACTTCCTAAAGAATGCGTTAAATATAAATGAGTTAAAGTATATTGAAATGGAAAAAAACATTCATTAAAGTTAAAATTTATAGGCATAATTCACTGAATCATTACACATTGAATCATAATCAAATGTAATTAAATTGTGGTGAAATTTGAGATTTTATGATGCACTGAATCATTTTATATTGAATTGCAGTCAAATTGAATTTATTTATGGCATTTCATGATGCATCATATATTAAGGCATCTTGATTTAATTTTATCGATTTAATGGTGCATTGATTAATCTGTAAAAGAGTCATAATAGAATCTCATTTAATCATTCTGAGGTCAAAGACAGTGTGTGTGTACCTGCGTGTGTGTATCTGAGTGTGTATGTGTGTGTCTATGTGTGTGTGTGTCTGCATGTGTGTATTTGAGTGTGTGTTTGTATGTGTGTGTGTGTGTGTGTGTGTATGTGAGAGAGAGAGAGTGTGTGTGTGTGTGTTTGTGTGTGTGTGTTTGTGTGTGTGTGTGTGTGTGCGCAGTCATAAGCTGCTGCAGTTGGAGGCTGGTAGATGGAGGGGCGGGGTTTAAGATGACCCTGATTAATGAAATCCTTCATTTGTTTGATCAAGCAATTTAGCCCCTTGGAAGCTATTAATCAGCTGTTTATTTAAATGTGGCCAGGAAGCAGCTGAAAGGAAATAGGGCCTCTGGGAAATGTAGTCAGAAGCCATTCAGAGAACTGAACTAATGCATGCCCATATATGGGCAAAGCAGGAAGAACACTGCTTCTTGGCCTTAACAGATTCGTTGATCTGACTGGCTGAGCCATTTGAAAATACGTGAAACATGTATATTATATTTCAATGCATCAGGTTATTTAAAAGCATTATGCTGTTTATGGTACAACATTTGATCAGTTTGTTGCTCATCAACAATAGCCTACTGTTTACAATATTGCTTTATGGAGTAATTACCATTATTATAATAATAAAACAATATTTTATGTTTTCATGTATAATCATTTGTGATACTTTTATGAAATTGCTAATGACCTCAGGGCTGTGTTACAGAGATAAAACTGTGATAAAATCGCTGTAATGAATGACATCACACATGCCCTGGCCACTTTGTCAGAAACCCTTCTATTTAAGAGACTGTAGCCCATTTAGCTACTGTCCTGAAAACAGTCTACCACCCAAATAATAGAGGGACAAGGTAGATGTTTCTAATAAAGGGGCCAGTGAGTGGAAACACAAGGAATTTCTAATAAAATGGCCTTTGAATGGAAGTACAAGACAGGTGTTTCTAATAAAGTGGCCAGTGAGAGAACACACAAGTGAGGTGTTTATAATAAAGTGGCCAGGTGTGTATGCGTGTATTCCTTTGCTGCATAAATTTGCTGTCCTGTATAACTAGCGTGTGTACATTAATCAAGTGATGAATGATAAAACACTGATGCAGTCGTTCGTCAGTCCCGATTTGTTTACTGGAAGAAATAATCTACATGTGGCTCCACGGCAGCATTTCATGTTGACAAGCGAGTGTGTGTTTGTGTGTGTGTGTGGTATGTGTGTGTGTCGGGGGGTGGTATGTATGTTTGATGGGATTGAGTGTGTGTGGACCGGTGCGGTGGGTCTGCATGGTTTAGTGATGCCGTGAGCCGATGCAATTTCAGCGTTCAGCGGAAACATATTTCTCCTGTCCAACGTTGTGAGTAAATACTGAACGCTTCAAAAGATTAGATTCTGAGTCAGGACTTACAGACTGCAGCGTTCGGAGTGAGACGTTCACAGTACGTCCACTCACACACACACATACACACACACACATACACACACACACATACACATACACATACACATACACATACACATACACACTCACACATATTCAGTGTCATATCCATAATACATAAACCACATTTCATAAATCCATTATAAATAAGGGACAATATGTGTCCAGGGCCGCAGGATATGGACAGAATATCAGTATTGTTATTTAATTGTGCATATGGTGATGCCTTGCAATATATTAAAGGGTCCATATCATCACTTCTCTGTAATTAAAAAGGCTTGAAGTATGTAAACAGTGTTTAAATGTCCCATTCATTCAGTTCCTATATGGAAACTAAGCTGCAAAAACAGCCCGTTTGTGTGATGTCACAAACCCAACACATTTACGTATATCTCCTTATTCAGCCTACAGCAGTTTAGCCCCGCCCATTCATGCTGAAGTTCTAAGGAGAATGTTGCACTACACAGTGCAGCCCTAAATGTGTCCCATACACACACACACATACAGCTTTGCCTTATTTCCAAATGAAAATATCATTCTTTAAAGCATCATTTTAAGGGAAATGACTTTTTATACTTTTCCTCATTAAATAAGGTTTGATTCAGGTGATCACTAATCAGTCCCTCATAAAGCAGAATGTGGTGCTTGTGTAGGAATTTGGAATGGAATGGTTATTATACTCATAGAGATGCTGATTTATAAATAAATTGCAGTGCTCTCAATTAGTTTTTACAGAGCTGCATATACATATACAGTCGTGGCCAAAATTGTTGGCACCCCTTTAATTTTTTTCCAGAAAATCAAGTATTTCTCACAGAAAAGTATTGCATCAACATATGCTTTGCTAGACACATGTTTATTCTCTTTGTGTGTATTGGAACAAAACAAAAACAGGAGGGAAAAAAAGCAAATTTGACATAATGTCACACAAAACTCAAAAAATGGGCTGGACAAAATTATTGGCACCCTTTCAAAAT
>JBBPCY010013022.1:0-15393 GCA_037974405.1 Brachyalestes nurse
ATCCAGACCTTCTCATCCAACATCAGTGTCTGACCTCATAAATGCTACAGAATGAATGGAGACAAATTCCCACAGAATCCCCAAAATCTTGTGGAAAGTCTTCCAAGAACAGTGGAAGCTGCCATAGCTGCAAAGGGGGACCAACTCCATATTAGTCCATGTATTTGTATGCAGTGTCATGGAAGTCCCTGTTGATGTGATGGCCAGGTGTCCCAATACTTTTGTCCACCTAGTGTATCAGTGTGCTCAATAAAACTACTTTCAACCCTAGACATGACAAAAATATTACTTTTACAAAATATAAGGAAACTTTAATATCTCCACATGGTGCTTCTCTTTCTCTCTGCCACACCCTCATGCTCTCACTCACTACAGCCTGCTTGTGTATGATTAGTGCTGCTAAAGTATTTTTCCGATTCGGAATACCAATGTTTGCATCGATACTGTTGATATTTGGATTGATCCATCCACCTCTACTGATTGGGCAAGCAGTGGTTGCTAAATAAGAACTCTACAGACATGGTGGTGGTCTAGTGGGTAGGATACTCGCCTCCTACTATCAGCACACCACCACTGTGTTCCTGAGCAAGACCCTTAACCCCAAGTTGTCTCCTGTAGTTAGGGAACGGAAGTCGCTTTAGATAAAAGTGTGTTAAATGCTGACCAGTAGCAATTTTCTAGCCTACAAAACTGAAAACAAACACCTTAGATAACTTAATCAAGATCCAATTTCACATCAATTTTCCCAATTTCCTCTGGGCTTGATAAGGTTTTCTGACTCATTTGGTCAGAAGAAGAGTGAGACCACAGGTCTGCATCAAATCCCAACCTGTTCTCGCCCCGTTAAACTTTCCAGTGTGCAGCTGTGACGGAAAAACGACCAACCAATCATTAAAGAAATGAGTTCACCAGAATACTAAATACAAACAAGAAGTGCTGTAGAACACTTTACAGAGAAAACACTCAAGACTGTGTGTTATCATGTGCTGATGCTCACAGCCATTAGATAACACACTCCCTCCAGCGCCCCATCGCTCGGTGATCAACTCACAGGCACAGGAGACGAAACACAGCAACTTGGACTTGATTATTTATTCGTGTTAAACCAACTCTGTCATGACTTTTGCTATGTACATACAAGTGCATTCACATTACAGGAAGCCTCGACACTTGTCTCATCATGTAGTAGAAAATGGTGGCATACGAAATCCCACGTGGGAATGACCTGTAAACAGTTTGACAATCTCAGAGGAAGCTTATTGTGTTGTTGGTCCTCTGTTCAGGCCCTCCACCATCTCTCTTCTTTTTAAACTCCGTCTACACTGTACAGCTTTTCTGGAATACTAAACCAGAACACATTCATATAACAATGTTCTCCCATTTTATTCCTGCAAATCCCTGGGAGGGGAGGGAGCTCTCTGCGATACCATGGGCACCTTGTTTTCCACTCACTGCATGGTCCACTATGGAGGCCGATGTTCTGGGGTGTATGGCTTACAACACAAGTGTGAATCCATAAGTGAAAAATAAACGCGAGCAGTCCATGTCCTTTATATGTATGTACAAGTTTTAACACCACAATTGTGACTGGGGCTCAACTTTAAAGGCATACTTCCACCTCATCTCCATTTACTTCATACAGTACTGTGCAAAAGCCTTAGACAACTGAGGAAATTATATTTGTTTTAGAAGGCTACTTTTAGAATGCATACTAATAATCAACAATGATTTGATGTCTGTGTCCATTTGTTACTTGTGAACTCACAGCACAGTGTGAACTCTGTGAAATTCTGTATTTAGGGTTAGGGTCAGGAACACAGCGCCTGGTGTGGTGCCACTAGCAGTCCTGGGACTCAAACCCACAACCTTCTGATTGCAGGGGCAATTACCTAACCACCAGGCTGCCATTCCATGACCTCTTCCTATGGAAGCCCAGTATTACATTATAATTCTCATCAAATTAAATCAGCTGATGGAGTTTCACAAATCCATGCAAAGGCTGGAGGCATCGAGGTGAAATCCGGAGCCGAACCTGTGGTGTTCTAACCAGCTCTCAAAACTTCAAGTACTTTATACAAACAAAACAAATCTTATTTAATGCTTCCTTGTTTGTTTGCATTTATTCTAACTTGAATATCTGCTGGTAGAAAGTCGCTCACTCCTCAGATAAATGGCTTTAAGCAGTTTGTACAGAAGCCTTTTGTGCAGTACTGTATTAATAACATGGAAAAGAGCAATTCCCTGTACTTAGAAAAGAGCTAAAAACTCCCTGACTCGAAAAACACCTATAGTAGAAGCCGACGGGCAGTTGTTCCAGCACCTGTATGCAATTTTATTAAGCATCTAAACACATTAAAACCAACATCTGTGGTTTAAAAACCCTGGAGTATTCATTAAACCCATTTCTCATACAGTGCACAATACAGGGTGGATGTTTTGGTCTCCTGTCAAAGCCCCTGAGAAGAAGAGAGCTAGAAGGATTATCAACCGAATTCTTATTCTCAGCCCCATTGAATCCAGAGACCCTTCTTTTATAATCAGTTTATTTTTGACTCCATACTGACATCACTGGAGCAGTACATCATTTCCCCTGCAGGACCAATCGCCTGTTGTCTTCATGGTCATGGTCTTTTCACCCTTCAATCTATCAGACCTTTCACATATTGATGTACGTTAGTTTGTCAATTTTAATCAACAGCAAAAAACGATGCACTTTCAGTCCCTTTTAGCTCTGCTTCTTCTCTTGAAACAGTTTCCATGGTGAAGCCTCCTGCTTGTTGTGTGTACATGCACGGTGCATTTAATTATCGCTTGTCTCGTGATTATACTCTGATTGTCAAAGAAAAACAGAATCAGTAGCATCGCTATTAAACAAGATGACAAATGGGGAAACCAAAAATATCACTGTGCTCACATCAGGGTGGGTGAAAGTCTCCTTACAGCTCCACTTCTCACCAAGTGAATCCCAAGTGAAAACATTTTCATACACACTCTGTAAAATCAATTACATCATCGCAAGAATCATGAAAAAGCACTGCATTATATCTTTACAAGCTTAAATGGTCATTTCCTCCATTTGTACTCCAGCAGCAATACTATTTTGATCAGGAATCAATATGTTGCTTTATCAGAGGTTCCTTTCTTTGTTCTATGGGGTTTACATTGCAAAAGAGACTGCTGTGTCAATGTGACTACCCTGGTAAAACAAAGGAAAATAAAATACAACCAAGGGCAGCATTATATATTTCCTATTACTCATTTTCACTACACTGGCCTGTACAATACTGATATCGCAAAAGGCAGTAATATGCAAATTAGCCCTTTGCACCCTGACCAATCACAGGAAATCCAAATTCGGGTGGACGTTTGGATAAATCAAGGGATTCAGATGATTCAACAAGGGCAAACCATTTTGGTAGAGATGCAAAGATATGGGAATTAGTTGGGGAAAATATCTACGATTACTATTGCAATTACAATTTCAATGCAATTATTTTCCAGGAACTTTGCTCCAGGCCTTCTTCCCCCATCAAGAAACCAGTACATCATTTGGACTGCAGCTCGTGATTTGAAAAATTGTGGTTATCATACAAATATGATTAGTATCTCAGCCCTAATGGTAATTGTAGGCTGGGTTTTGATATTTTGAAGCCAATATATAATCATATTCATACAATGCATCAAACTGGGGCTAAGTATACCTGCATCCTCATTACAGAGAAATATAACAATGACTTCTGTTACAAATGCAGGAATATGAAAATTAAAACACAATAAGTGTTCTGCTCTTCTGGAGTATAAAACATGCCCTAAAATACTGGTCTGAAATTGCTGGCCTGATGGTCCAATGCTGATGATTTTTTTTTTAAAAGAAGAATTATCTGCCAATCCGGACATAATTCTGATATCATAGTGCATCCCTACATTTTGGTAAAAAAAATAATCCTATTTTTAAATCTTAAGAGGGTCTTTTCAGTGTACCAGACTCTACCACTGTATGCAGCAATATAACTGCTATGTGATATTTTGTCCATATCGTGTAGCCCTACTATGTTTCTGTCTTCAGAGGCACTAGCTTGGCATCCAGATGTTGCAAAACCTTTACTGAGACATGCCACTACACTACACAATCACTCTCGATCCTTTATACTTGCATTAAAAGAAGAAACTGTGGGAGGAGACAGAATCAGTGTGATCTGGCATGAATGTTTAAGACAAATAAATAAAGCACACTTTACAAAAAGAAATAAAATCAACTGTCCTATGTACAACAAACCCAAAGTTTCCACAGCATTCAGATGGCATGAACTCTTTCCTCTAGTCACATTGTTAACAGACAGCAGAAAAAAAAAAAAGAAAAAAAAAAATGTGTCGTCCTGCATTTACCTACAAGCATCCGCTCTTTAAGTAACTGCTATTTGAAACACTGCAATGCGGAACTGACGGAATTCAGTGTGAGTGGTTGGATGTAAAATTATGAACGTGTCTGTCCACCCTGCCCTTTCCTTTTTGCCACCAAATAATTTCCCTCTCACTCATGACTAGTGAGGGTTTGTACCCCCGGAGCCAGGGGGCGCTGTGGCCCCGCCGCTCCCTCTCTGTCCATGACCTCTCCCGTGTCCCAGAATGCAGTGTGCGCTGCCGCAGCCTTCTTCCTCCTCTCCTTCGCTCTCCGTGGAGGATTCGCCAAACTGCCGAGGCTTCTCGTAAACACAGCAGCCTGATAAACGAGACGGGACACGGTGTGAAGATGAGAAAGTGCCGTAGAGCCTTTACATCTGAGGCATTTCTAATTTTGACTCAGTGCAGCTATTAACTCAGAATTGCACTTTCAAGTCAGCCCTTCTCTTCCCCTAAGCTAGACTTTAAAAGACTTCTGAAAGTGAAAATCTGATCTCCAAGAGACTCGCTGTTTCTGGCCATGTGTAACATATTATTACCTATAAAAATGGACAAAAAGTAGAGACAAAATTTGTCAACATGAAAACCACTATGCTATGTAACATACTTCAGTCCATTTCTATAGATAACATGCTTCAAGACACGCTTCCTCTATTTTCCAGCCGTCTAAATAAATAATCTTGATAGTTTGCTCCCAAAGATCATCATGAGGAATGTTTAACCTTAGTGGATGTGAGATTAAACATCAGCAAATGTAAAACATACAATCTTGGTAAATTAGCCAGTCTCCATTTTTTGATTTATGCTTTTAAAAAAAGGTCTGATTTTTCATTTACAAATTTAAAACGTTTGGAATATTAAACAACATATAAATGTTACTCATGTTGTGATTTTAGCTAAGAAAGCCAGAAAGCACTGGACATGTGCCAATGCAGTTTATCTGTTCTTTTAGTACACAAAGTGTGGGCTCTGGGGTTTAAAAAAGGCTCTTGGTCATTCGCCAAATTGGCTGTAAAGAAATCAGAACTGACCCATCCAAACCCCAACAAATAGGGCCAAAGGGCCATTAATAACTAATAAGCAAGTCAGGAATGTTGATATATGCATTTGCTGTTAAAGTGTCCATTTTATAACATTACATTACTCTGATAGGAAGCATTACCTTCTATGAAAATTAGCCAAACATGACCTTTGCCCATTATTATCTTTGCTAAAGCTATTAATCTTATCATCTAATCAACCAACCCAGACCTTTATTAGGGATGTGGAAAAGGGACTTCAACCACTGCTCTTCCTTAGGAAGTTAAACTTTAACACTGACAGGAAAATCTGTGTTTTGTAGATTCAGTGAAGTTGAAGTATATGGTCAGAAACCACTTTAGATAACTTTAGACACATTATTAACTCAACATGGTTTGAAACAAGTATCACAATGCCACTAATGGGCTATAAGCTTACATTATGTGTCCAGCGCAAAACTAGGAAAGCAAACTTTAGCAAAGTCAGAAGCTCAGCTACATTTGGGGTGATAGGAAAACTGTGTACATCAAATGTTTCAATTAAATAACATTTAACCTGCAGAAATGAGATGCGTAACATCATACTCACACTTTGAGGACCTCCTCCCCAAGTGCTCGTTGTCCACCGTGTCGCTGGACCACTCAACCTTCTTCTCAGTCTTCCTCTTTCGAAGCTTGATGGTCAGGCTTCTCCCCTCCTGTGGAACAGAAAAGATCCATTTAAAAATCCTTATAGACAACGGATTACATTCACGGCATTTATCAGACGCTTTTATCCAGAGCGACTTCCATTCCCTACCTGCAGGGGGCAGTCTCCCTGGAGCAACTTGGGGGTTAAGGGTCTTGCTCAGAAACCCAGTGGTGGTGTGCTGGAGGTGGGATTCGAACCCATGACCTCTTGGTCCAGAGGCAAGTATCCTACCCACTAGCCCACCACCCCCCGCACAGCAATGTACAGAAAAGATCACACTGGGATGTATGTCAAGACTTAAAAACAGCAAATCCCAACAGCTGTCCTGGGAGAACTCTTGAAGTATCAAGAATCAAGAATGAATGTTCCTCTGGCTTTAACAAAGCTGATATAGCCGTTTAAGCAGGGAACCTGGGTTACGACACAGATCTGTTCCTTTGACAGTGACGTAACCTGAATTTTGGTGTGAGTCGAAACACACCCGAGCCTGAGTCACTTACCGATCCTAAACATTTATACGACAGAAGCCACTGTAAGGACCTGCATACCTGGCTTCCACCAGTGGCGATTCTAAATGTGTATAAATGTGGTGGGGATTGCCATTAGCATTGGTTTATTGGATAACACTGGTTGTGAGAAGCCTATTTTTAAACAAAGAGTAGGAAAGAGTGTGGAAGCATTACTTTGACTATGACTCCTGTAAACAACCAGTATGAGTTATTATGGTGGGAAAATTTTTGCAAAGGTTTTAATGAGGTGGTTGATCATAGTGCCCACTTTCGGGTTCCTAGAAACAAATGCATGTGAAGGAACTTCACAATCAAGTTACAGTTTTTGCCCATTTTGCTTTCGCCCAGATGAAAGAGACAAAACACTTTAATCGGCCAGTTATGCAAAAGAAAATTTGGGGAGGCACTCAGGGTGGCCAACCAGATTTCAGGGATAGCCAGTGCGGGACAGGACACCCAGCTGGCTTCTGTTATGAGCAAATCTGGAGACAACAGGCTTCTTTTTCTTTCATGGAGTAAGAAAACATTGACATCAGTAGTGTTTTTTTTAAATCGTGCTTTCCTTTTTCCTTTTTAATGTGTTCAGCACTTTGAGTTAACTTCTGTAATATGTGCTTTATAAATAAATTGACATTGTTGGTTGTAATCAGCTGTATGCAACATATGTGGCAAATATAGATACGGAACAGATACGGAAACAGATTTGGAAAAATTAAGTTACACTTCAGGTATCTGCAGAGGGGAGGAGGTGAAAAAGATAGTGTGGGAGTAAATTTTGTAACTTCAGCTTGTCAGTTTCCAAAAGCCACCTCAGTTAGAAAAGTGGTTAGGTGTTTCACACTGGAAATGAGGAGGAACCAAAAACAAACACAGTATATGACAACAACAGGCCTGTTTTTACTCAGCTTCTTATCCCAGCCTCGAAAACAGCCAAGGCACATGGGAATCAAGCCCGCTTGGTTACTAACAGGGGAAAACAAGGGTTGCAGCTCAAGATTACCTTTTTACTGCATGAACCTGATGGACTGGCTTTGCTTTACACACCTGATGATGAAAAGTCAAGCTGAGGAAAATAATTTAGGCCACATTCAGCCCTGTCATGAGACCATTAAACCAATACTTAAGCAAATTATGCTGCTGCTGCTCAATTATCTTTAATTTTTTAGAGTCTGTATTTGAGCCAGTGCTTTCTTTTTTACGAGGTGAGCAGCCCATTCATTATTTCTTATCACACTATGCCACATACAGAGCTCAAGGGAGTCAAATCGTGGCTCGAAAAGCAAAGACCGTAGAAATCCAAGCTGTCTCTGACTGGCATTCAGGCCCTGTTACTGCAAAAGCACTGAAATACAGCCACCCACATAAACAGACCAGGTGTGGGAGGAGGTCTGCACACAGTGACAAACTGTGGCAGATCTGATAGAGGCTAGTCGTGGGTGAACTGGAACACACTGAAGAAGAGCTAAGCGAATGTCCTGCATATAGTAAAGCCCTAATGCTGAACACACCATCAGTTCAGGTCTATGGGTGACGCGGGCCTTGCTGTTGTTGCCCCCTCCCTTCATAGTGACATTAGAAACTCCTAATCTCTCATCTCATTTAAAGACTCTCTAAAGACCTACCTTTTCAAATTAGCTTAGAATTTGATTTTGATGCACTGCTTTGGACATGTGTTTGTTTATTACAGTACTGAAATATCTCTTATGAACATGCAATAACAAGAATGATTCAGTTTTACAGTAGAAATGAACCAGCAGGAGCCATGAGAGGAAAGTTAAGCCGTATCCAACATCTAATGTACTGAACCATGAATCACAGACATTTCGTATTCTGTACCTCTTTTTAAAGGAGTGCTTTGTTTTCAGCAATTCTTAGACTTGATTTAAAAGCATCTAGCTGTGCTTACCTTTGATAGAGGTACCAAACGGATACAGATGGCCCATTTAATTAGTCAGTTCAGCTATTTTAATGTGCACCCACAGCTGATACAGGTGTTCAAATGCGCGCGCGCACACACACACGCAGTGTCAGGCCTTGGCTAGAGGGGTCTAAAGCCCCCCGGGACCAGGCTGTGGAACAGTGCAGTGATGGAGCTACACCCAGCACCTTCTGGATGGTCTGGAGTAGAGTTTCTGGTCCAGAGCTAAATTTATCTAACATCAGTACCGGACCTCACACACACTCATGGCTGAATGAAACCAGATCCTCACAGGAAATGTTCCAACATCTGGTGCAAAGCCTTTCCGAGAAGAATAGAGACTGTTACGACATAAAAGGTGGGATTGAAACCCGTGCTTTCAGTAGAAATCTAATTTTCAGCTCACATCCTGAACTTGCAGGTAAATTCTTTACACCATCAGGAGAATCGTTCATCCCTCACCACTGACGCCACACAGATACTCGATCATTCACTTGTCATCTCAAGACTGGACTGTATCTCACTCCTGGCTGACCTTCCTCTGAAGACCACCAAACCTCTACAGATGGCCCAAAACGCAGCAACATGTCTGAGCTTAATACCTTCACAGGGTTCCTGAGGTTCTCCATCAGATTTAAAACTAATGCTCATGTACAAAGCCAAAAAGGGCCAACTCCCCCTTTCCAATCAGCTCTGATCAGAGCACGGGTCACAGCTCAGTCTCCTAGAGGATCAAGCACAACTTCATTCACCTCTTCTCAAAGGTCGAAGAACTACATCATGACTTTTCTAAGTTATGAGAAACTTCTCCTGACCGGAGCTGCTGGGACCCTCACTGTCTTCAAACATACTCTTCACTGAGTATCGTGGAAAACATCTATGTGTTCATGCAATGTAACACACACAAACCTCTTGTGTGTGATCTCAGGAGGTCCTAGTGAAGAACTAACTCTGGTAGAATTTTACTCTCCTAGCAGCTCTTAATTTTAAGCCCAGGTTTACTAGTATGAAGAACGTGTTTTCTCATGGACCACAGAGCCCCCGTTTACATCGTCCTGAATAAGAGCATCTGCCATATGCTGTAAACGTAAACGTAGAAAGGCTGGATGAGCAGGTGTCCACAAACATCTGGCCACGCAATGCACATTTCAGTCAGCAGAAACATCTGAAGGTGCATCTAACCTCAAACGTATCACTATGATACTGTTCTACCCAGCAGTAAACCAGGTCCACATCAGTTATGAAACCAAATGCATTCAGTTCTTCCCTTAAACCGCACATACGCGCCTGTTGTTGCCTCTTCATTAACAGTAGATGACTTTCTACGGGCAATTTTGCTGTCTCATTCCACCCACTGTGGAAACCAGACAGGCAATTCTGGCACCGTCTCTCATTTCAGAAGATTAAATAAACGACAAACAATGATTCACTTCACTTGCATGTTATTCTTGTGACTCTTGGTCAGTTACTGGGCACTAACGAAACAGCCTAGCATCATTTTCTAATTCTGAATAAATGTTTACCGTTTATTTAACCTTCTGAAATGAGACATGGTTGCTTTTCCACAGTGGAGTGGAATGAGACAGCAAAACTGTCCATAGAATCTAACGTGTAAATGAAGACAGGCACCAGGCAACAACAGGCTCTTATGTGCATTTTCAAGGCAAGAACTGAATGAGTGTGATTTCATTACCGAAGTGATATTGAAGGCTGGGCTGTTTCTTTAATGCACAGTAACAGACTAAGAGCGAACCCACAAGAAAAACATGCAGCTGAAGTTAAATGGTGAAGGTGAGGGTGGCGATAATCACCTACTCTCCCTCTGCTTTGCTCTGGAACAGCTTCTTAAATAGCCCATGTTTTGTTTAAACTATCACCTTTATGATGGTCTTTTTCCTTTTACTTAATATTTTAGTACTTTTTCTTTTGCTGTCAGCACATTTAAGCCATTTTATTGTCTTTCTGTAGCCATTTCCAGTGCTTTTGAAATGTGATTTATTTAAAAGGAGGCACTACTAGACCTGTCACATTTTCAGGCATTAAACACTGCTGACATGTGAAATTATGACTGTCTAGTGCTACTGCTTCCTTAACTGCTGCAAATGCTGTAAATGTAGACACACTGGATGAGCAAGCTGCAAAAGAAAAAGCTTAAAATAATTAGGAAAAGACTGGGTGCCTCTGGTCACTATTCCATGGTAAAAGGCTAATTTTATAGGAATTACGAAAGAACAAAAATGAAATCAAAAAGCAAAGATCTTGTTAAAAATATTTAACTGATGGTCACAAGAAAAAAAAGCATGCATGTGAAGGTAGATTACTGATTGCAGTGTTGCAGATCCACCCTAAATTCAACCTTAAATTTAAACCTAGGTGGCCTTAAGTGCAGAGACTACATTTTAAGGCATGATTGTATTAAGACCTGAATGTGTGTGCTTTCATAACTGATGTGATATTGAAGGCTAGGCTGTTTCTTTCATGCACAGTAACAGGCCAACAGTATACAAGAGCTATGCCGGGCACTCAGACACTTTTAGGAACGTCTCTATTTTAATTAATGTATTCGTGCTGACTGAGAACCTCTTCACAAAAAATCCTATGTAACTTACCCCTACTGCCTGTAACTGTACAAATCTCTATCTATGTAAGTCATAATAAAAGCATGCAGCTAACGTCACATTTCTGATGTGTATATTGCAGATCCACATAAAATTCCACCTTACGTGTAAAGGCTACATTACAGGTCGGATAAAGAACAGAATGTGATATTAAAGACTAGGCACAGTAACAGACCAAGAGTGAATCAGAAGGAGAGCATGCAGGTGAAGGCAGATTTCAGATATGACTGTTGCAGTTCCACCTTAAGGAGTGGCTGGAACAGTTAAGGTGGAAAAGCAATACTCGGGGAACAGGGAGAAACAGTTTCAGCTGGTGGAGAACCTCCATAATCCCCCCAGGCCCTGGAGCCCCAGAGCCCGGTGGTGGAGGAGAGGGCGGCGGTACTCGCCTGCTGCGGCGGGGGGGGAGGCGCCCCGGTCGGCACCGTCTCTGTTATCGTCTCGCTGGACGGACCGGGCACTTCTGCCATGCTCACGGTACTATCGTCACCGTCAACTCGACCAACGTTCAAACGGAGAGCTCTTTACACCTCTCGACACCTCCTTTCGCTATATTTTGTAGTAAAACGTGTTAAATAATCTTCAACAGGGCGTCGCTGCGGCCGGAGCTCCTCAGGACCAAACCTCGCTCGGGCCGGGGGAAGAAATTCACAGACGGACCAGAACAGCTCGATTTTTTGTGCTCACTCAAACATGCGTCGGTGGGAAACGAGCTAAAGCTAACACACAAAATCAGACATAAAAAGCTTCTGTTTTAAAATAAAATCCTACGTGTCTAAGTCTTATTGCAAGTTTAAGGTCCCGTTGGAAAATGAAGATAATATTTCTCTCAAATGTAACATCTAGGTTTTAATATTTAGGGTGAATTGTGAGGAGCAGGCAGGGTGCAAACACCTCACAGACTGAAGGTAACTTTGACTTACACGCTGATTTATTCTGAACCAGCTTATTAAATAGATCATGCTTTACTTGAACGCTTCCTTTATTGTTGTTTATTGTTTTTTTTCCTGATATTTTTGAGTCTTGATTCTTTTGCAGTGGCTGGTTTATATCTGTGTGTTTATGCCCTGTCATGTTCTCTCTGTAGCCATTTCCAGTATTTATGTGGTTTTAAAAAGTGATTTATATAAAATAACATATTATTAATATTTTTATGAACAAAAACACACCTCACAGACTGAATGTAAGTGTAACTTTCCCTTTGCTGTATTATAGTCTGTTTCCTTTTTCCAAAATTTTGAGCCCTTTTTCTTCTGCAGTCTGCAACTTTAATCCATTTCAGTTTCTCTCTGTAGCCATTTCCAGTATTTATGTGGTTTTGAAATGTGATTTCTATCCAAGATGATGTTATACATTTTCTTATGAATTTGACCATGCCTGTCTTGATCCTTTTAAATGAAAGCATCTTATGCACATTTTCATTAAACATGTCATTTTCAGGCATTGCTGAGATGTGACATTATGACTGTCTGGTCCTACTGCTTCCTTAACTGCTGCAAAAGAAAAAAGGCTTGGTTTGTTGACTGAGTTCGTCTGCACTATAAAGTAAAAAGGTAATTATAAAACCAAAAGGTAAAGATGCTGTTAAAATAGTTAACTGATTAAACCAAAATCAAATATTAAACTGAAATTAAAATGATCCAAGAGTGCAAAGTATAGAATTCAGGGTTACATTTCACCACACATTTTGTGTGTATAACTGTGTGTGACAAGCATCTGGAATGTGAAACTTAAAATCATCTTAATTGTTGAACCTCTGGCCACAGATGGCTGTGGCATCACCTTTGACTGAACCCGGTTAACTGTTTTGACTGCATCCGTGCTGAATTATTATTTTTTACATTCCGCTGTCCTTACTTGCTGCAGCAAATGGAGTTTTCAGTCCACCACCTGTTTGCTTTCAGGCAATGTGGAGGCCCAGCTGTTGCAGATCACTGTGGGCAGGAGGTGGAAGTTTGCCCCGAGTGTGGAGCAAACTGGGACCAGGACTCTGCGCTCCACCCTCCTCCTACTCCTCCTCTTCACAGCCTTTACATCCTCATAGGACTCAAACGGAAAAGGCAAAGAGAAAAAGGAGGAGAGAAGAGGCCATACTTGACAGTGTAGGTTAATGACAGAACTGAAATAGAAGATGTTAATATCGTGTATCATTTAATCTGAGCCTTAACACAAAACATTACAGTCAATAAGCATGGATACGGTTTATCTGCCCTTTGTAGAATGCTGATAATGTTGAGATGAAATGGTCAGAAAAGGAGAAGATCACATACATGGGTGCTATTGTTCCTGGAGAGAAGAAAGGTAATGCGTTTTATTTTTATATTTATTCAAAGTCAAATACAATGTAACACAGTCCTCAGTTACACTGTAGCCGGTTAAACGGGGTGAAAAAGGGTCGAACCATTGTGTCTAAAAAAATGGTAACAAGCAGTTTAACTGGTTTTATTCAACTAAAAAATAATAATTTGTATGCAACACAAAATAAATGTTATTAACAAAATAACTGTTTTGCATCAGTTCACACCTCATACGTCAAATCTGCTTTTGCAGTATTAAACTTTGTGTAAAGTGCTATAGTTGGATGGGATTCTACCGGGAAGTGGGGCTTCTTGATTTATGCACTGCCATCACACCCAGGTTTTACATTTGGGTGTTCATAATTTATAGCGCTGTAAACATTACATTTAATTATTATTTTCTCCTCCTTAATTATCTACATTTTGTCTGAGTTGTCTGCTTTGGGAATACTGTCCATCTTTGTGGAAACACCTTTTCTCAGGATATGACATGTTTATAGACATGGAATTTAGTACATGATTGATGTTATTTCTCTAGTTTGTATCATAGTAAGTAAAGGAGCACTGGGATCTTTGCTGATGTAGGAGTGTGCAGTCTGATTCTGTTTAGAAAGCGAGTTCCAAACAAATTAGGTGAGCTTTAAGCATATTCCAGCTCACTGGTGCACAGCTGAAACCAGTTTTTCCAAGTTCAGTAAAAGCTTGAGGTGCCTGAAGACACTCCTTAGCCCAAGGTAGCTTGATGCAGAATTCTCTCGTTGGAATGGGATTGATCAAGTCCGTTGTCTGTTGACTAATCCGGATCTCACAGATAAACAGAATACAACCAACTAGTTGCACACTACCTGTCCAAAGGTAGACCCCCTTCTAGGGATGCTCAATACATCGTCTGGTAATTCTTATCACAATATCGGTCTCTGCAATACTGATATCACAGAATACTGCAACATGCAAATGAGCCCCTGACCGATCACAGTGTTTCTGACAGGGAGAGACCAATCACAGCTCCCGGTGAGTTACTGGGTGTTCTGATGAATCAAGGGGCTTAACTGCTGTGTTTGTTTTGTGACATCACAAAAACTATTTTTTGAAAACAGGCTGTTTTGTAGCATTTTGTAGCAAAAATGGACTATATAGATGGGGGGAGTAAATGTAAAATTGAAACAACAGACTTTAAGCCTGTTTAATTCCAGAAAAAGGGATTAAATGACTCTTTAAATCATGAAAGTCATCAGAATCTCAATATGTAGCAGTAAAATCATAATACTGATATTTGGTCCATATTGCGCAGCTTTAACCCCTACAAATCAGCTCAGCTACTCTAAGGTCCAGACATTCTTTCATACATGCTGCTTGTAGAATCTCCATAGGAAAGCACTGTACTCTGGGGCAGTGAAGCTAAGTTCTCTGATGGAGCTTGATCTGATACTTTAGGGATGAGTTGGAGTGTTACTTGTGATCCAGAACTAATCATCCAACATCAATACCTGATCAATAATCCTCACAGCAATGTCCCAACATCTAGTCTAAGGCCTTTCAGAAGAGTAGAGGCTGATCTTCAGCAAATTGGGATGAAATTCCCTTATAAATATGATTGATTTTAAAAGAATGAACAGGCATATACACACTTTTTGGTGTATATGCACAGATAGAGAGGGTTACGCATCTTTAGCAGTAACAGTATAATACTGTGTATTAGGGCTGGGCGGTTTTATCGATTTTATAGATTAATTCGAATTTACAGTTCAGGGCGATTTTTTTTCATGAAATGCGATTTTATTACTTAATTTACATGCGAGCGTCAAAAGCGGAACTAATGCGATGCACCGTTCTACACGGGTAAATTAGCGCGCCGCACCCAAACACTGTAGCAGTGTTTGTGCCCAAAAAATGTCTTACTACATCTGTAATATGGACCTGTTTCGGTTCCCAAACAACAA
>JBBPCY010013029.1:0-15392 GCA_037974405.1 Brachyalestes nurse
AACGAGAACCTTGATAGAAATGTAGTGAAGTGAAAAGTACGGTTTTGTCTTTCAAATGTAGTGAAGTGAAAGTTATACGTTTCCAAAAAAAGACTACTCAGGTGAAGCACAGATACTCCAAAACTGTACTTAAGTACAGTACTTAAGTAAATTAACATTGTTAATGTCCACCTCTGCACACCACCAGAATATTAACCTCCCAAAATGGGCTTTATATCTCTTTATTAGTCATTCCTGGAGCCGATCAGGTATAAGAGGGAGAGAGGAGTGTTTGAAGTGGGGGTGGACCCAGCAGAAACCCTCTCCACAGAGATGACAGCTCTGCTGAGTGAACTAAAGGAAAAGAGCAACGATCCATCATGGTTTCCTACTAAACCGTTAGTGGACAACAGCTACACAGTCTCAGTAAGTTCACACCAGGAGTAGCAGTTACTCCCATGGGGCCTTCTGGACCATACTCTCTTTGTGCGAGTATATGAATGCCAGGACAGATCTTGAATGATCTAGAGTTAATCTTTGGAACTCCAAAAATGACCATCATTAATTTTCTGTAGTGTTTGGACCAAGAGCAGGCCATGCAGTGGATCAGAAGACAGAGGCTGCCCTTTTTCCTCCAGAGTGATTGTTACTTTGAGTACAGGTCAGAATGGACAGAAAACAAACAGTGATGTTATTTTTGTTTATTTTGTAGCTTTATTACACTAAGCATCTCAGTATAACTTCATTACACAAATAAGTTATTTTCTTGTGAAATAAACCCAGTGTATGAGATTTGTATTGGAGAAACATTTTGAAAAGCTGGGTATTCCCAAACCTTTAACAGTAGTGAATATTTCGGTGAGGCAGCGAGCTAAGAGAGTATTCAGAGTACATCATGGATGTAGTCTGTGTAAAACTGAATAATTGCATGTATCATGTAATAATTAGCTGACTGGATGCCCATTTCTGGTCCATTTCAACTTGTTTACAATCCTCAGAAAAACTGAAAATCATGATAAATTTGTATCATGAGGATGTGTTTAAGTATACTGATGTATACTTGATCGCCCACTATTTACTCTTCAGCAATTAAGTCTTGTGTTTCTGAGTCGGGGTCCTAAAGTACCACTGCCTTGCATGTTTTAGTGTGTTCCCTGATCAAAATTACACCTGATTCAACTTATCTGCTGGATGTCTTCGAGCCAGAAAAACACTAAACTGTTCAGAGAATTGGTGCTTCAGGACCATGACTGAGAATCACTGGACTAGTCAGTTTGAAAGACTGGCTTAAACTATGGCAGGGAACTGCAGGGACTTCTTTAGTTTTTAGTTGTATCATTGCTCTGTACTAGCCTCAACATCTGGATGATCATCTCTATAGATCATATTTTTGGTTTTGACCATTCGGTCAGTGTGGGAAAATGTCTTGTGTTTTATAGATTGGCCTCCTGTCTGTGTCAGATGGCCAGCACAAAAGAGAGGCAGTTCAGAGAAGATGCTTTTTTCAGCTCTTCAGCTGCAGTGGTTCAGCATGAGGTACATAGAGCTCTCACACACTCGAGTGTATATAGTAGCTGAGACTGAAATAACTGACACTGTAGAAATGAATGAAGCAGCTAATTACCTAATATTAGTGCTGTTTTCATAATTTGGCTTAATTTTTTGGGGTTATTTCCCAGTGTCCTACTTCTTTCAACACGGGGCACTCAGGCAGCAGTATCCACAGCTGTCCACACACAAAGTGTCCTTCCATCAGTTCTGGGCCTTTAAAGGCTACTAAAGGTATGACAAAGATAACCCAGGTGTAAGATCTTGTGATTTTTATGCCTTGACTGTACATTGTGCTTTACTTTGATGTCAGTCAAGTGTATTAGATGACTGTGCATTTGCTTTCATATGAGTCGAGAAGGGGAGCTTTTCCTTCATACCCTTGTTTGCCTCTCTTTCTTTAGACCATGATATTGAGAAGGCTGGGGTGAGCCAAGCAGGACAGCATCTGGCCCAGCTTTACAGAAAGCAGAGTCTCTCCCCTTGTAAAACGGTGGCTTCCACTCCTACTACAGTCCAGACTAATATTGCAGAGATACACAGAGAGACAGAGGGACAGTCAGATAGGACACTGAGCTGGGACCAGTGTCCTCACTTGCCTTCAGGTTTGTTTAAGTGTGTTTCAACAAGACACAGTGACGTCTCCCCAGTTTTGAGTAAGAATGGCCAAACAAAGCTAGACACTACAGCCTGTCTTCACTGCACCAAAGCAGAGTGTAGATGTGTCTCTCCTGCTTTTATGTCAAGTCCTCCAGAGGACCTCAGCATTAGTCCCCCTGCACACGATCCTCAAAGAACACAGAACTTCAGTCAAACTTCACCAGACCTGAAGCACACCGTAGGTAACCATGACAGCAGACGCCTCTTTCTGGATTTTAAAAGCTTTTTACAAGGCCGGCCTGGAGAGAGGGTGCTAAATCTGTGGATGGACATAGAACGCCTGAAGACTCTTCGCAACCTAGAAGCCAAGAACAGGTACTATGCATGCCAGTAGGTTTTTCACCTTCTGTAAATTATTCACTTATTTCTTACAGTATCATTCAAATGCTTTAAATAGCAACTGTGGGTGCCTTATTCTCATGTCAAATTCAGACTGACTGTAGATCTGTATTAAGGCATTTAGTTTGGATGAAGAATCAGTACCTGCTAGGCAGCAGCCCCACAGCATTGAGTGAGGAGTTCCTCTCCAGACTGGAGCTTATCAGCCCAACCTACTGGACAGAAGACAGATTGCGTTTTGTTCAGCCATGCCTCACTGAAGTTCTGCTGCTTTACTGGTGAGTCTTTAAGTCACTACAAGATCTCTTAGCACATTCTGAATGACAGTTTATATTTGGTTTTTTTAACCCAGAGGCTCCATTCACATTACAGGCATTATAGCTCAATCTTGTTTTTTATTGCTTAGATCTGGATGAGTGCATTATAACCCTGATATGTGCATATTTAGAAACCCAGATGAATTCTGAGATTATTCTTTTCTCTACACCTGCAGTGTATACATGATCTGAACAGTTTTTGTGCATCTTGTACCCTATACTGGGAATATAGCCTAATATACATATTTGTGTGTTACAGGGGCCAAAGATTCATTATGTCTCACTCACACATTAAAGGGGGCACCACTACTTTTCTGTGGCCATGCTGGGATTGCCACCTGTCTCTGACTGGACTCTACTGCTGCCCCCGCCACCTCAGCCCACAACCCCAGCACTCTGCCTGCCCGTTACAGACCTCACTGACCCCTTCTGTGGTATGAGGCATGCAAACACTCTTCTGATGGGAATCTGAGTGTAAATGTTGTTTCCACCGTGTGTGTGGTACAAATGTGTCTTCAGTGCATGATTATATTTGTAATTGTTTAATATAAAACATGTAAAGGTAGAGAGTGTGTGTGTGTGTGTGTGTGTGTGTGTGTGTGTGTGTGTGTGTGTGTGTGTGTGTGTGTGTGTGTGTGTGTGTGTGTATGTGTATGTGCTTTTGTTTACAGGTTGGCATCCACTGCAGTGAAATGGAGAGGATGGAGCAAGCGCTATGTGTAGAGTCCAGAGCTGGGCTCTTCTTCACACATTTCTGTCAAACCTCTGGGAACCAGGTGCACAAAGATACTACATCTGCAATCATATAGGTCAGAGTGAATGAACAAATTAATGTCTGAGTACTCAGTGGTATGGGTTTGCCCCTCTTTCCAGCTGTGGGCAAATGCATCTCAGTTTAACAGAGAACTACAGGAGTATCATCAACTGTTTTACCAACCCACACTGGATCCCTACAGAGTACAGCGCAAAGCCCAGGTATTGAAATAGAACTCACACAATAAAAACATACTAGAGTCTTTTGTAAAAAAAAAAAAAAAGATCGAAGACTGTGATTACTTAACTATAATTGATTAGTGGGTTAAAGCGTAAAGGGGGCATTTGGCCGACACTCTCATCCAGAGCGACTTACAATAATTAGTTACAGGGACAGTCCCACTGGAGCAACTCAGGGTTAAGTGTCTTGCTCAAGGACACAATGGTGGAAAGTGGGGGTTTAAACTTGTGACTTTGTGGTCATCGTGTTCACAGGCAAGTGTTTTACCCTCTAAGCTCCTACCACTCAGTAAAAAACAATCTATTAAAATTTACATTCTCAGAGAATAAATTGAGAGATTCACAATTGACTGATAATTAGGACATCTGCAGGTCATTTTAAAGGCATACTCAGCAGTCTGAACATCCTCTAAGAGGGAGAGCTTAGCACTTTTGACTTACAACACTCGAAAGAGCTTTCATACATGTCTATATGATAAAAACATGATCTGCTCCCCTTTACAGCAGTAATAATATGAATGTGTATTTTATACAATATACCAAACAAAAGCCAAGTAAAACGTATACTTTGCTGTTTGTGTAAACCTTCTTAGTCTCTTAAAATCTCCTGCTTTAGTCTTTTAAAGAAAAATGCAGGCTTGTAAAACTGAAACTGCCTGGGGAGGGTTACTAGGCTAAGTGTGGAGGCTTTGACTTTTGGAGGCTCTTTGTGGACCCTTTGTGTTTTCATATTAAAGAGGCGGAACCTATGAACCTCTGGTTTTATGATAAAATACAATACAATAAAAATACAAAAATGCAAAATAAAGAGTGTTCTATTATTGTGGTCTAAAATTTTAAACAAAACAATTCATCATCAGAATATTTGATAGATTCCTCAGTTTCTAATATAATAGATCGTGACAGCCCCTTTTATAGCTAAGTGAACAAACAAAGGTTTTTTGAATAGAGCTTTTTACCAGTAGCTAAATCAGCATCACTTCTGTAAACCATCTAAACCAGTTGTACAAGTCCTTACACAAGGCTTTACCTTGTTTCAGTATAATCTAAGCCTAACCTTACACTAATCTAATTGTATTTAAACTTGTATTTGCCTTAGTCCAGTCCTGCTGTTATGCTAATCCTAATCCAACCCTATGTTTAACCCCAATCTAAATGTAATGTTATACTAATCTAACTCTAAATAAAATAAGATGAAAAGTGGACATTACAAAAGAGGAAAGTAGAAGCAGGATAATTTATAGAAATACAATACAATATAACAATACTGTATAACAATGTGTTATTAAAACATGACATTACACGAAAAGTTATATATATATATAGAATAACACAGTAATATTGCACCAGAGTTTGTGCTCATTTTGCATGAGAAATATTGAACATAAAAGAACCATTGCACTTACCAGTCCTTGGTCTGTGAATGTGTTTTTGTTTGTGTGTGTGTGTGGCCAACTGTCAGATGTTCATTGTTTAGGTAATGTACCCTAATCTTATACTAACATTGCACTAATCTAATTCTTATCTATCCCTAAATTAACCCAAAGATTTTCTCAAACATAATACTAATTTATCATACATGCTACTCCCTCCATCACTCCAACACTGGCCCGCTTGTATCATAGACTTGCACATTTCTATTTTACTGCTGTAACTCAGCACATTTCGTGTGGGATTAATAAAGCATCTTTCTAAACTGACTGTTCCAGTATTACAGGAAGTATGTGACTGTTCAACACTCTTTTGTAGGTTCTGTATGCTACATATGTGTGCAGTGCTGCTCGGAGGAGTGTGAGTCTACAGGAACAGTGCAGACAGCATATCTTTACCCATCTGACTCCTCCATTTGAGGAGCTTTTTGACCAAGCTGAGGAACACACACTCTCCTTGCTGCTGGAGCCGTGGACGATACTAACTCAACAGGACACAAGCACATTCCACAGAGTAGGACCCCACCGATTAATTTAATACACCTTTTAAAAAAATGTTCTTATTTTTCATTCATGTAATTAATAGGTTGTATATTTCAGTATCTTATGCAGCATTTAAAATGAAATTGGGAATTCTCTAGGTTTCTAAATAAGGGGGGGGTGTGATAAATTACACTGTGATAATCAGGAGTGCACTGACAATTTTTTATTTATTAGCCTTTAAACCTGAAGCTCACACTGTGTTGGGGAAAAAAGAACACGTGAAACACACTAGCACATTTCCAGTAATATTTACTAGCCAAATTTCAATAAATAACATTATTTGCACTTTGATGGAAGTAAGAGATGAGTGGCACTGAATTAGGCACAAAGAGCTATGCATAATTATGGGATGACATTTTGGTATAGTTTTAGCAGCAACATTTGACCATAATGTGAGTGGTAGAATCCCATCTTGGCCAATGATGCATCCATAATTATGAGATATTCTGGGCATAGTGCTATTTATTGTTGTTTTTTGTCTTGTTTTGTTATTCCTCTTGTGACACTTGTGTATACTCCCTCAGTGTATACCTGAGCTTATTTAAAGAATGTGATTATGACGATGATATCATGGACATCGACAGTATTTAAAGAACACTGACCAACTTCATGTTGCGTTTATAAAATAGACTTAGCTAAAGTTCTCCAGTGGCTTAGTTGTCTGAAGTTTAATCTAATTGCCAGCAGGCCATGAACTCAAATTCTGATAGTGCTGGAAGTGCATGAAGTAATAGCCGTTCCACATGAGTGCTTTGTGTAAAACATTTCACAGATTGAAGTGATGAACAGTATGTGGAAATGTTAAACAATGCACTTGTACTCTTGGATGCTCTTGGATGTTGTGCTAATGTTCTGTTGATGGATAGTGTCTGTTGAAAATAAATATGGTGATATGTATGGTGTATTTTCATCTTATTTATATGTAAGACATTACTCACTGTTGTCTTTGTATTGTTTGTGTGTGGGACTACAGGTGGCTGTGTGGGAGGATGAACGTGTTGTGGAACCTGAGCTCTACAAGACACTGCAGACCCTGTACACCCAGACACAGCACCGACAGCAGCAGGTCACACTTTTGATTCTCGTTGTTAAAAAAGGTACTTTGAGGTAGAGACTTCAATAAAGTTTACAGAGGCCTGACAGACTGTCTGTGTAGTTCAGTGGTTAGGCTCTCTGTGTTTTTGCTCCTGCACTGAATGCCAAGTGTATTCATTCTCCATTTGTTTAGTGTGCACAAGAACACAAGCCCCCACCATCACCAGTAAAACGCTCTAAAGATCCAGATCCGTGGGCCCAGGTTCCACTACAGTTCCGGCGTCACCGTTTGGGCACTCTGCTCCGGAATCGCTTGGAGCTCCAGCATTTCCTTTCCTTTCTGGAAGAGAACTTTGCCAGGTGCCTTTTGCAATTTATTTTATTTAGTCAGTGGTCACCAAACCCAGTCCTCCAGATATATGTTTAGATCCAACAACAATTTTCCAAACATGCTCAATATCTTAAAATTCTTCACAAGTCCTTAAGGACCTGGATCAGACATACCAGTGCTGGAAAAGGAATGGCAGCATATTAGACGCAGAGTGGAACAAAACTGCAGGAAAGAACTTAGTGGCCTCTTCAGGACAATGCTTAGTGGTTGATGGGTTTAACTGTGATGGGTTATACTTCGTTTGAGTGAGTGTGTGTGTGTGTGTGTGTGTGTAGTATGGACCTACTGTGTTGGCTGGATATTGAACAGCTGAAAAGAACCCCTAATGATGCAGCAGGGTGGGAGGAGAAGAGCAAGAACATCGGATCTCAGTACCTCAGCCGCAAATACCTGTTTGGCCCCAGCAGCCCTGCAAATAAACAGCAACAGGCTGAGGTACCAGCTGTTACACAGACGTGTACCCCTACAGCTTCCTGAGAATTTTCTAATACAAAACCTATTTGTTTATCACTCAATATCACTTAACCATAATACAGCCACAAGAGATGATTAAAAACCAAGATTCACTCACATAGACAGAACAGCATTTTTACTGTCTGTGATTGTGTTCCCATTAATGGTGAGTGGTGGGAAGTAAAAATCAGCATCAGCCCTATAGTTTTTTCTTTCATCATCTCTCTTCATTGGATGATCACAAATCACAGAAAAGTTAATGTTTTAAAATGAATTCAAAACATGTTTATAGACAAATGGCCTAAGTAGCACTAGAGACAAAACAAAAAAATGTTTCTGTTTTAATCCTGATTATTTTCTTTACTAAATCCAATCATATGCTAGTTTGTTGTGCTGTGTCACAGTGCTTTGATGATTGTGTGATGTAAGTGTGAATAACTGAATGAATGTGTGTTTGTGTAGCTGCTGCGTCTGGCTGGCGGTTGGGCAAAGTTGCAGAGCGAGCCTCTCACTATGCCTGTGCTGTCCGAGGTTCAGTCTCTGGTTCGGAAACGCATTGAAAGAAAGTGGCTGCCGTTATTCTTCTCCAGTGAAGAGTTCAACACACGCCAGAAATTACAGGTGAGTCTGATCAGATCAGATCAGTCTGATTACAACTTCACCTGCAGGTGACTCTGATCAGATCAGATCAGGGTCAAATATGATTTGTTACTAGTATACATCCCATATTACACATAGTGCTGGATTGTGGTGATATTTAAATGTAAAGTGTAAGAGCAGTGTGTGGAGACGGTACCTTGCTCAAGGGTACCACTAGCAGTCCTGGGACTTGAACCCATTTCCTTCTGGTCGCAGGTGCAACTCCCTTACCACTTGGCCACCAGCTTCCCCACTGGAATGCAAATCTGTTAATTTGTACAGCTGTAGCAAGCTAAAAGAACAATCACTCCCATCCCATATATTATAGTCTATTTGATTATTTAATCAAGTAATACCTTTTTTGCCTAACCTTTTAGACCCTAATGTAATTCTAAAATGCACTTAGGGATTCCTGATACTTTTTTGAAGCTAACTGGCCACTGTTAACAAAGCATTTTACCATAAACCAGAGGATTTACTTTTTTATATAAGTATGAACTAACTCTTTAAAATGAAAGAGCACCGAAGGATACAGTTCAGCACACATCCTAAAAATAAGAATTCCTACAAATAAAATACAAAGAACATAAATAAACTAACTACAACAGCTAACAATTTTATGTCATACCTGAAGGTAGGAGTTTCACACTTATGGCCCCTAGTCTAGCAAGATGTAAGTTAATTTGTTTGGCCGCTTCTCACTCACTTACCCATTTGGTCAGTGTCGCTGAGGGACTAAGAATAAAGTAGAAAATACAGAGATTACAGCATAGCAATCAGCTATCAAACACCTGAATACTTGACCAAGTCATCAGTGGTTAATGACTGTGTTTCCTGTCAAAGTCAAAGTTATTTCACTTGTGGTTGAACAGGCATTAGACTTTGGAGCGCTGTAAGTTGTAAAGTGACTTCAATGTTAATACCACCCACCTATAAACTGATCAATTTAAATTGTGAACTAATCACTTAGGTGATTAATCCAGTAAACTTACATTTTAACTGGTGATTTTTATAATCAGTTATAATTTAGTATTTTAACTGATTTATTTGTAATCGATTAACTGGTTGTACAAGGCATTCAGATAAGATGTTGTTACAGTTATACACTGTAAAAATATCTTATCTGAATGTCTTGTATGAGCACTTATAAGTGATAAGTGATAGAAACTATCACCACTGTTAGCTTTGCACTGACTAACACAGCTAAACAAATATGTATACACTTATTGTAAACAGAATTAAAAGGTTAATAATCATAGTTATAAACGCAGTATTGTACAGACCTCGAGCAGTCAATACACGTCTCTACTAGTTCTGTTTGCAGACTGCATGGAGGTGGAGCTGGACAATGTAAACTTTTAAAACATTTGCCGAAATTAATAGGGTCTAATACATTTATAGCATTTAGCAGATGCTTTTATCCAAAGCAACTTCCATTCCCTAACTACAAGGGACAGTCTCCCTGGAGCAACTTGGGGTTAAGGGTCTTGCTCAGGGACCCAGTGGTGGTGTATTGAACGTGGGATTCAAACCCATGACCTCTTGGTCCAGAGGCAAGTTTCCTACCTATTAGACCACCACCACCCAAGAACATCACAGAACATGTAGCACAGAATCGCAGATAGGCTGTGTCTAGGCTAGGCTTTTGGCCTAGAGGTCAGTCTGCTCCACATTAAACATTCTTTTAACATTTTTAAAGAGCGGGAGGGTCAACTACGAATCACATCTACATTATATAAAATTTGAACTGTATTTATTTTAATTATAGTGATGTGTTGGCTACAGAAGGTGAAACAAATACATACATTTGTAAGCAGTTCTATCTCTGTGATCAGTCATGCAGTGTAAAACCCTGCAATAATCTCTCTCAAATTCTCCCACTGGATAATGTTACCTGTACATTGCTGAGCGTATATTTTGCAGCTATGAAGGGCATTACACCTGCTCTAAACGGCACACCTGCTTTAAACACTACACCTACTAATGACCCTCTCCACTGCTCAGGTAGCAGCCTGAAGATGCCTTCCTTATTAGTTAATGAGGTACTTCAGCACGACACTATTACTGAGGGAGTGGAAAGAGAAACAAAAAGATAAGAGAGGGAGAGGTGCTGAGGTGGTTCCTGTCTTGTAACATGAGCAGAAGGAACTACTACCACTCATACAGTTTTTCATCCAGTTCCTGTGTTCCTGTAGGCTGAGTTTGGAGACGTGGTGGAAGACCAACTGTTTCTCCGCCAAAAAAAGAAGAGGCAGGTGTGGAAGGTGGGTCAAGCTCCGTCTCCTGTACACTGCTTTCTTCTCATAAGCCGACTCAGATCTCTCTGTTAACTCATTACTGTTCTTTATCTCTCCATGGCCGTGCAGCAGGTGGACGGGGGGATGATGAGCACGTCTCAGGAGGTTTTGGCCCTGCGCAGGGCTCTGCTTAACCCTGTAACTTGTCAGCACTTCCGTCTTTTTCTCTCACTGAGAGGAGAGCTGCTGGAAAATGACCTCCTTTTCTGGCTGGAGGTACAGAGGTACAAGGTGAGAGAAGCCTTTATTCTGAATCTGAACTTCACCTCTAACCCAACATTAACATTACTCGACCTTGATTAATAATGCTATAACGACCTTCTACTAAAGAACTAAAGTTTAACAGCAAGACTTTTTATTTTTTAGAATTGTAGGACAATTTAGAAGTGTTTTCTTATTGTTAGTAATGACTTCCAGACTACATAGTTCTCAGCCATATCACACAGGTACAAAGTCTGATTCGTACTGAAACAGTGCTGGTCGGATTTCATTCCATTCTTCCACAAGATCATTAAAGGGGTCAGATAGCATTTAAGGCTCACAAATGGTGCTTCAGTTCATCCCAAAGGTGTTCATTTGAGATTGAGCTCAGACCTCCGTGCAAGTCAGTCAAGGTCTTCAGCCTTCTTTTAAAGAATCCATATCTGTAAGAATCTCCCTTTGAACATGGGGGACCATTATCAGGCTCTTTCCCTAACTTTTGCTATCAGGGGTGTCATAGTTGGGTGAAAAGTGGGACTAAATTACCAGGGTCCCAAGTCAGGGGAGGGCCCCTGAGGAGTGAAATTTTATTTTCCTTTAAATATAATTTTAAGATCACAATAAATGTTAACTAATGTAAATGCTAATATTTTGGGTAAATGCATCAGTTGATTGATGTATTAAATTGTGTTCAAGGTAGTTGTGAACCTCGAGCTTATGGGGGCCCATTGCCACTGCTTGTGCATAGGGCCCAGAATTTGGTGCTACGCCCCTGGTTGCTATAACCTAACTACTGTCTAGAATCTGCACTGTTGTTCTATGCTTTGACATTACTGGGACTACAGGGGTGGGGCAGCATGAAAAATAGTCTCTAGGCTATATCTAAAAATAACTGCACAGTACAAGAACAGGATTACCGATTATATTGTCACTGCTGAAGCATCATCATCAGCCGACTTTTCAGTCATTGCCGATATCCAATTACATCTCATCACCCAGGCCTATGCCACACATTTGTCATCCTCCACCAAACTATGCATTGAAGTAGATTGTCCCATCATCTATCAGTTTTGTCTGTGTGTCTGATGTCTGATTTCATGCTGTGTGTAGGATTTGTGCCACTCTCACTGTGATGAGACGACAGTGCAGCAGAAAGTCTCCACCATCATCAACTGCTTTATCGACTCCTCCATTCCCCCCAGTGTGCAGATCCACCTCCCCCCTGAACAGGCTCAGCTCATCCTGGAGAGCAGGAGCACACTTGGCCCCTATGTATTCAGAGAAGCTCAGGTACATCTAGGTGTTAATTGTGGTATTTTAGTTATACTTTAAGCCAAAACAGTAACCTTACACTAATGGTGTTGATTATCGACTTGGTTTCAGCAAATAGTTAACAGTTGAAACATTTGTTGGGGACCCTCAGTTTTTTAAAGTGAGTATACAATTTTTCTCAGACCAGTGTTAGCAGCTGAGGCAAAAACGTTTAACAGTTTGGTATACTAGTTGATATGTGATTTTCATTGCATGGTGGTCATTGCATGCATGTGACAACAATACAACAGTTGTCTCAAAAATGTGGCTTGTATGGAAGGACTGCAAGACAAAGGTACTCCTCAAGAAAGGCCACATTACGTCTTAATTAAGCTTTGCCAAAACTCATCTCAAAGATTCTGAGGTCAAGTGGGGAAAAACGGTGTTATGGCCAAATGAGACCACATTTATTTGGCCTCAGTACCAAGTGGTACATCTGGCAGAAATTCAATACAGCTCACCAGCCGTGTATGTATGTATGTATGTATGCATGTTTGTCAAGATGTGTGTGTTCACTGAGCTGCTGAAACACTGGCCCGCGTTTGTGGAGTTCAGGAGCAGTGTGAGTGAGCAGCAGGTTGTGCCTGAGCTGGAGAAAAGGAGAAGCAGAGAGAAGGAGAGACAAAGGAGAGCTGAGAGGGATCAACAAGATGACAGCACACCAGAGGTAACACTGACTCCCTATTTCCTCTCATGCACCAGCACAGCTGTTTGACATTCATTACCTGCTACTGTGTTTTTTTTAAAACACAGAGTAACAGTGTGTAGTGCATGCTCCTGTAGAGACTTACAAAGACACATACATTTTGTTTTGATGGACTGTTTTTTTTTTTTAACTTGTTCTCATGTATGTGCATGCAGGCACTACAAGGCGAGCGGGGAAGTGTGATAGAGGGATTGATAGAAGAGGCCAGGATGTACGGAGGAGAAGAGGAGACTGAAGAAACTGAAGAGCAGCAGAGAGTGTATTCTGCAGGAAAGCAGGTAAGAGCTCTGTCCAGCAGACATGCAAAAGGATTTGATATCTGTGCACTCAGATGAATTTGAACTCTTAGAAGTCGAGTTATTGCTATCATTTAAGCATTTAAATATAAATACATGATTACATAGTTAATTTATTTATAGAAACTGCACTTTAAAAAGCTCTGGGTTAGGGTGTTGTATGAAGACTTTTGTCTGCATGTATGAGGCTGCAGGGCTTTTCTTTCAGGTGTCCTGGTCCTACTCCAAATACCTGGCTGCTCTAGAGAGAGAGGAGATATTGATACAGACCCAGGCACTGCAAGAGAATAGAGCAGGTATTATAACGGAACATATACACAGTAGATGGGTTCCCTGATCATTGATCCATCAAAGATGAGTTTCAACTTAATGAGGCATGCTGTGGCTATTTAGTTTATCACTTATCATTATGCTACCAGACATGAAACCGATTTCTTCTCCGATTTCTTACTTTGAAGAGCTGTCACTTTTCTGTCATCTAGTAAGGACATGTTTAGAGTGAGCATTTGCAGTTTTGGTATCACATTTTCTATACATAAGTACCTAAGTGACTATAAATAGTAACCACTTTAAGTTAAATCCAAACTCCAGTGCTCAAGGTATCTCTGGGCTCACTGGCCTCATCAGCTGTACATTTACTTTAAATGTCAGCTTATAGCTAGCTAACACTCACAATAGAACATATAAGCAATAGTTATAGCTTTATTACCGAGCTTAAAGACTTGTTCTAAAATGACACATAGTTAAAAAAAAAAAAGAACATAGTTAAAAACACACATACAGTAGCTAGTTGGTAGGCCAGCAAGCAGATTGCTTTGTCACAGAGCTTTTTTTTTTTTTACGCTATTCATTAGCTAAGTTGAATATGATATTACTGTGTACTGTCCTATTAAAGTACTATTATACTATATAATAACTGGTTTAATGAACCGATAAAATGGGAATCTATGTAAGTGTCATTTGGGAAAAGTACACAAACATGGGAGCATGAGTTGATTCACAAGAAGACGTGTATGAGTAGAGCAAATCAAAGTAGTTCTGTAAAATCTACAGTTTTCACAAAGCAGTACAGCTCATTTCCTTACACGAGGAGATATAAATCACACAAGTGTGTGTTCAACATAATGTTTCTTCTTTACTGTAGATTTGAGCTCTGTGCACAGTGTGAGATCAGTAGCTCACACAAACAGCAGGCGCTCCTCTGGGAAAAAAACACTCCCACCCTCCAGAACACACACGCCACGGAGTGCCTCTGCACCAGTTCCAGGTATGATACACAGCTGTCACTCTTCTTTTAATGTCTGTTTTTAATGATGTGAATGTGTGAAAGCTGCTTGATTTCACTTTCACCCAGGTCACTGAGCGCTGGACAGTTTGAAGAGGGTCTGAATACCTAGAAGTTGAGTAATAGACATTTATAATTAATAGGTTCATAAATAATGTCAACACTTTAAAGGCTGCTTACTGTCAAATTATGCTTGTAACATTGCTGAAGGATAAGACAAAATAAAAATTTTAAAAAATCCCACCTATGTCCATCTTCTTTATTCTATAAACTACAATAAGATCTTTATCTGACAAACACTATGTTTACGTGAGTTTGCATTCAGTCCCCATGCTTTGATCGTTCACATCTGTGTTTATGTGAGCCATCTATTGGTAGTGTGAGCCATCTATTAGCAGACCTTTTCTATTTTATAATGACCGTCTAAAGTTCACCCCAGTTTGCAGAACTGAATGTTACTGTGTTCGAAGGACAGAAATAGCTTCTCTCATTCATCCTCAGTAATGACTCCGATGACATCAGACTGGGTTAATCTCAAACTCTAATTACAGCAAAAGATCAATAAGGGTTAATTATGCAGAAAATGATCTCTCTTGACAGAAAGAGGAAAAATAGAAAGCCAGAAACATGCAAATATATCAAATCAGATAAAAGGTGTCTGCTAAAGAGGAAGAGAAATAAAGACTGTTTAGTCTTTCTACTGTGTCTGTATGTGCAGTGTCAAGGCAGACCGCAAAAAAATAATCTATACTGAAGCTCTGTCCAGATCTAAAGTAAACCTCATACTGGGCTTCTTTCTTGATTGCCGTATTGAATAATATATGAAGAGCTTTTTCTGGGGAACCTGAAGAATCTTATATTGCTCCTACACTTCCTACTGTTTGCATTATGTGCAGTGTTGGGGCTAGTTACTCAAAAAAGTAATATATTACATATTACTCTCAAAAATAGTAATGCCTTACTTTACTT
>JBBPCY010013040.1:0-15392 GCA_037974405.1 Brachyalestes nurse
TATATATATATATAATTTTTAAATAAAAGCAAATATATATAATTTTAATTTTAACTTTATTTTGCACTGAAATTACTGACAGTCCATTAAGAATTAACTGCTCTTAAAGATCCCATGACATGCTGATGTTTTATGCTTTTATACTGTCATTCTCATGAGGAGCTCCCCCTGACGGGTGTCTGCAGTAGTGGTTAAAAAACCGATATAGGGAAAGAGCGTACCGGTACTCGTTTGTGAGTTGAAATATCATGATATATCGCAAAATCGGTATTTCGTCCCACCCCTAGCTACCAACTGCTCCAGACAGTGATGGAGAATAAAAGAACTTCAACACGGAGACATTAAGAGGGAAACGTGTATTAACATATTTGCAGATTGCAGAGGCTGAAATTGCGACATGACTAATGAGATATTTTGCAGACCTACTCAACAGGCTCTCAAAAATGACCTTTTTTTTCTCTGAGCCAAATAAGTTTGTGTTGTAGAATCAAAACATTTTAAACATCAAGTCAAGTCTTAACCTCAGAAAGGAAAATCCTGCCAACCTAAAAATGTTTTCTGTCTGCGATCTGAGACGCTGTGGTGATTAAAAGAGTGCTGAAGCGAAAGGTCATTAGGTCTCCGCGGCGCGGGACGAGAAAAAGACAGAGTGGGCAGTAATTAATTAGAATCTTCTTCGCTGTACTTCAGACATCATAGAGACTGCGGGTGGAAGCCCCTGCATAGCAATGCACTGATTAAAGGAGAGGGGGTAGGTGCAGCTGGCTGCATCAATTAAGGAAATATTTAAAGGAATAAATCTTTTAAATAAAATAAAGTAAGTACCTCTGTTCCAGGATGACCACAATCACTCACTGAAGAACTTTTCTGTAGCACCATATTTACCTCTGCTTAGTCATCCCTCATTTCTTCATATTTTGCTTCCAAAGATTCAGACTTTATTGTATTTTTAATGTACTCTTGAGGAACAGTCAGTGTGCGAACTATACCATGGTCTCTGGGGGAGCCGACTGGGGGGAGCCGACCGGGAGGAGCCGACCAGGGGGTGGGCGGGTTGCGGCACCAGGGGCGCGTGGTTAGCGCGTGTGAGTGGGGCTGCAGGCAGTGCCCCCACCAGCGTGCAAGCAGCCTATGTTTTTCATGAGTAATAAGCTCTAAATATAACTTTATTTTGCTTATTTTACACACGTGAGAAAACCCATGTCCAAAATGGCATTTATTTGGTCATCATTTTGTCACCACCAGGGAGCTATAGCTCCCCCTATTATATAGGCCAATATAATATATAGCGCCTTGCAAAAGTATTCAACCCACCCTTGTCATTTTTCATGGTTTGTTGCCTCACAACATGGAATTAAAATGGATTGGTTGAGAGTTTGCACTATTTCATTTACAGAACATGTCTACAACTTTGAAGATATTTTTTTTGTGAAGCAAACAAATAGGACAAAATAACAGAAAACTTCAGCATACATAACTGTTCACCCCCCCTAAAGTCAGTACTTTGTAGAGCCACCTTTTGCGGCAATTACAGCTGCAAGTCGCTTTGGATAAGTCTCTAAGAGCTTGCCACAGCTTGCCAATGGGATTTTGCCATTCCATCACATTTAAATGTTTCCCCTTAAACCGCTCGAGTGTTGCTTTAGCAGTATGCTTTGGGTCATTGTCCTGCTGGAAAGTGAACCTCCATTCCAGTCTAAACCCCCCCAGACATATTGACACAGGTTTTGCTCAAGAATATCCTTGTATCTTATCCTTGTATTTAGCACCATCAATCTTTTCCTCGACTCGAACCAGTTTCCCAGTCCCTGCTGCTGAAAAACATCTCCACAGCATGATGCTGCCACCACCATTTTTCACTGTAGCGATGGTGTTCTTGGGGTAATGGGATGTGCTGGGTTTGCACCAGACATAGCATTTTCCTTGGTAGCTGAAATTTTGGTCTCATCTGATCGACATGAGGCTGGCTGAGTTCATAGGTGTGTCTGACATGAAGTTCTTTCTGGCTCCATGCGAGTTTTTTTTTTTTTTCATGTGAAGCTGTGATATTTTCTGTTCTGTTGTGTGTGTTGTGTAAGTTACGTGGAGTGTAATTGGTGTCTGATTGTTTTGTGTAGTGCTGATGTGTATTGTTTTGTGTGGAAGAAGCTTCTTGTGTTTTGTAGGTTTGGTATCTCTTCCACCTTCAGCCTGTGGGAAGGTGAGGCTCTCCATGGCTGATTTTGTTAAGAGTGTCCATGTTTTCCGTTGGCACTGTTGTAGTTCTGTGGATGTCCAATTTAGTATGTTATTGTTGGTATTGCATATGTGTTGATGGCTTTGATTGTGTGATGTGTATGTAGTTGGGTTTTTAATATTTGTGTAAGGCGGGATGTGTATTTTGTATGAGTGTGTGTTTAATTTGTTAATTTGTTAATCCACTGGTGTGTTGGCGCTAAGCTAATGGACACAAACATTTTTGGCAGTTTCAGATTAAACATACCTAAAGCATGTAAAGGACATTCCATACATTTTATCTGAAGCCTGTAAAAGACATTTAACACATTAGAAATCATATGTATTGGTCCTACATAGAGCTGAGATTCCATAAATAAGATAACTGGACAGGTTTTTTTTGACTGGGCATTAAGATCTTTTGTTTCCAACATTCAAGACCTTGATTCATTGGAATACCCAGTAACTCACCTGGAGCTGTGATTGGTCACCCTGTCAGAAACACTGTGATTGGATAGATGCTCATTTGCATTTTGCAGCGTTTTGGGATATCAGTATTGCAGAGACTGGTATCACAATAATGATTAACAAAGGATATATTGTGCAGCCCTTGTGTGTGCATGTGTGTGTGCATTAGAGAGAGACAAAGAGACAGACAGACAGACAAACCCACATGTTTGAAGTTGCGGAAGGGGACGAACTGTACTATGTCCCTCAGGACTGGTTCTCCCTTTGGTGACCGCAGGATTCCATCATCGCCGTCCAGCGTCTGCATGTCTGTGAAGTCCGCGTTGCCCACCCCCACAATGATGATTGACATGGGCAGGTGGGAGGCGTGAACGATGGCCTCACGAGTGTCCGCCATGTCTGTAATCACACCGTCTGTCAGGATCAGGAGGATGAAATATTGCTGCACAGAAAGAAGTACAGAGGAAAGGACAGTCGTTTCACTATTTAAAATTTACATTTTTCAAACAGTGATATTGCATTATACCAGCAAGTAGGTCTGAACGATATGGACAAAAAATATCAGTATTCAGTTTTTACTGATAAATTGCGATGTCTTTCAATATATTAAAGGGCCCATATAATCATTTTTTTGGAATTAAAAAGCTTAAAGTATGTGAATATAGTTTAGAATGGTACATTTACACCCCCTCCTCATCCATTCAGTCCATGAACTGAAAATAAATTACAAAAAAAACATTTTCAAATTGTAGCTTTTGTGATGTCACAAAATCAACATATTTAAATATTTCCTTTATCATCCTAAAGCAGTTCAGCCCCACCCAATCATGATGAAGTTCTAAGGAGTACAGTGCAGCTAATCAGAAAAAAAGATTTGCATATTAAAGCAACAGTAACAAAAACAGCCTTCCATGATATTAGTATTGCAGAGACTAATATTCTGATAACAATAAGTTAGCTATGTATTGTATTATGTATTGTAGTAAGGAAATGTGTTTTATTGCTAAGACAGAATAGAGGTTACAGTGTGTATATGAGGAGCTGGAGAGAAAGAGCCTCCTCACCATGGCCTCCCTGGTGTGCATCTCCTCAGAAGCAGAGTGTGCCACTTTCTGAATAATGGGTGCAATGTTGGTGGGGCCGTACAGCTGGAGTTTTGGAAGGCAGCTCTGATAAGCCTCCACCACACCCTGGATACCTGAAAAGGGCAGAACAGTCAGAACTTTGGACAGCAACACACGTCACACAAATACTTAAAACACAACTGATGAGACTAAACAAACATATAAATCCACACTTATTCATAATATACAGTCCTGTGCAATATTCTAGGTGTTTGATACACACCTAACAACGATTGTAAACCTCAGAACACAAAAATACCTGTCGCAGTTATGATGTCTGATCACATTTATTGGTGGTGTTACATTTTTTCTGTTGTTCTTTTTTCATATGAATTTTGGCAACACTTCTCCTTCTATAGTTTCTGAGATATTGGGATGGTTATAACTATGACACCTGCATTATTGTCTTTCCGCCTAGTACATGTATATAACGCTTAGCTCAGATGATCAGGGCCCTCCTATTGATCACTGGTAACATGCTGGGCTGAAGAGTTAGATTCCCAATTCAAATCTCACTGTAGGGACAAAAGCAATGTTTGGGTTTGTCTCTTTCAGTGCAAAAGTTTGGATACAGGCCACTTCTTGGACAGCGTCTGAAAATTGTTAAACATTAAACTTCATCTATGAGAGTAACTACTCATCAGCACTTTAGCAACCACTTAGAACATCATAGTAACCACAGCGGTTTCAATAGCAACCTGCTAGCTACACCATAGCCACCACCTGCCGTGCCATCTACTAACAACCACAGTTACCATACCACAATTTTCCTCTTTAATATTTAAAGGAGTTGAATGTGGGGTCAGGAACACATGTCTGTCAGTGGTGAGGGGGATGCATCTCTAATACTGTTTACCGCCTTCGTGGACGTCTTCTCTATAGGTCAGTCTGCACTGGCCCACGTCTCAGTGCTTCAGCTAATTAACACAGACACACTGGAGCTCATAAACACACATACACACACACACACACACACACACACTCACACGCATCCCGGGTGTCCCCCGGGGGCACGCATGCTCCGCGGTGCTGTGAAGGAATTAAGATGAGAGGGAAACAGAGTAGAGGTCAGTGACCGTAATTGCCACAGTGGCCTCTTCACTAAACACAAGCAAACAGATCTGGTGGGGGGTCTGGAACATAAACGAAACACCAGCACACACAGGAGGCCGATATACTGGTATATTATTGTAAACATCTCAATACACACTTCGCAGAACTGCGCATTTCATTAAAAATGCAGATTTTATCAGAAAGCCTGTAAACAGTACCTTCTACAACGGCACTGTAATTTGGGGCACACTTTTCTTATGCGTATCTGGCAACACAGAAACATTTTTTTTTAATTATCGTTATAGAGATGCCATTTCTTTAGGTTCACAAATGCAGTAAATTGAATTTTTTATTACTGTAGCCTTCCCATTCAAACAACGATTTGAAATATCAGCCAAATCATCTGAGGCCTTTTGTTTATTTATTTGTATGCAATTAAATATCTATGATTCTGATATTATTCACCTCTAGTACTGCACAGTAGCACCAATAATTTATTTTTGTTTCCTGTTTTTCCCCACTTGGTTTTCCAATTTGTTTTCTAGTTGGATAATTAGGTTTAATAAAAATGAAAGCGTGTGTATTATTCCAGATTCATAAAATGTGCCGTCGAATTAACTGTAGTTGGTTTTCCATTGCAGACTTTGGTAAAAAGTCAAATAAGTTGTAAACGGTCTGTTTTAAGATTAAAGCTGTTTTTTTTTTCTCTCGCAATCAGCATTCTGATTACACAGTGACACAACCCTTAAACTATTTTTAAAACGATGTCTGGAAAAAACAACTTATGATCATTAAACTTTCTAGCAATATGGGTTTTTCTAAATTCAAGTTTCCATAGAATGATGCCACAGAAGCACCATTTTAATTTTCTGCTTCTTAAAAACAGGTTTCTAAACTGGTCTTCAGGGACCCCGAGCCATCCACATGTTTGCTCCAACCCATTCATCCAATTCATGGACACATGATAGTGCAGGACTAGTTTGAGAACCACTGTAAAAGAACCTCATTATAATTTGAAGATCCATTCAGGAACCATTCAAAAGCTTTGCCAGCTTAAATTAGAGATTTGGAAAACAAAGTCCCATATTTGCAAGACTTTCGCTGTATGTGTGTGTGTGTACAACTGGAACTCTCTCCATAAACAGACAGCAGAAACAACTGTGAGATGTATTACATCAGGACCTCCATCCTGGCACCCTGCCAGCCCCCAAAAACAAAGGTTACTGTCGGTCACTCTTAAAGAGTAACCTACAGTAAGTCACGACTGGGTGAACGAAGGACCTACAGGATGAGGTCCTTCATTCACCCAGTCCATGCTTCATAAACAACAATACTCAGCAACACCTATGAGATAAATTAACTTCTAACAAAATCTTAGAGAAATGCTATCATGATATTCGCTCTGTAAATGCAGGCACAGCATAGAGTTTAATGAAAGTTTTAAGTAGTACAGTATTCAAACGGCATGAGAGCAGCACAGCATCTCAGAGTTGCAGATGGTGGAGCTGCTAATTGGTCTCTGTTCATCAACGTAAATAGATGCCTCTCCAGAAGCCTCTCCTGAGAACATATATGGGAGCCTGTTGGTAATTAGAACGCAAAGACTGTTAGCAATTATCTCTAAATGCTGATGACAATCCCATTACGATCACGCTTCATTCGGTGAAGCGAGTTTGCTCTTCTTTTTTGGTCTGGTGGGCCAGCATGTTTGAAAGATGACAACAGGGTGGTGAGGAGGGGAATCACTTCCTCTTGAGTTTACACAGTCAGTGGAGTCTCCACCCCTCAAATCTTAATGTTGGTGAGTTAGATGAGTGGGTTGGAGAAACCATTTGGGGGAGGACCATTTTGAAAACCTTTTCTTTAAAGACCCAGCCACTGAAAGATCCTTTAGGGAACTGAAAGTGGTGTTTCTGTGGCATCACTCTTAAACTCCTGGAGCAACAAAAGTTATGGTTTCATTTTCATATTTGGTGAACAGCACTTTCGTGCCATTGCCCCTTTTAGATAATGGACAATTGTTCAAATTATAACCATCTGGTGATTCTCTCAGTCTTGGGAAGGGCTGGGTAATATGATGGTATTTTTCGTTATTTCGCTAAATTGTCTTTGTGTCTTTTTAAGGACATTATGAATATACAATGTAAATGATTTTATGTGGCACTGATGGGTACAGTTAGGATTGCACAGATACTGATATCTACAGGGTCACTAAGGTTTTTTTTTTTTTAAAGCCAATATTCTACATTTTTATTCTATTACTATTTTATAATTTATCATAGTTAATTCTTATATGGCCATTTCCAGCCTTTATTAAAAGGCTGTTTTTGTTACTGTACCTTTAAGATTGATATATGTAAATTATCTCTTTTCTGATTGGCTGCCCTGTATTGGAACTCAATACGGAAAACAGGCTGAAACACTCCTTAGAAATTCAGCATGAATGGGCGGGGCTAAACAGCTTTAGGCTGAATAAGATTCATGTAAAGTTGACATCTCAAAAACTATGATTTAAAAATGGGCTGTTTTGCACTTTCTGTTAATACACAATTCATATGCACCACTGGACATCTACACACCTTCACACACCATCTACACACATCATAAACAAGTTTATTAGATCCACAGGTGCGTGCACTGTAATCGGAGCCCAGGAGCACAGAAATAGCTGAGAAAAATCAAGTGACACCAAGACAATGGAGGGCAGTGAATCAGCCTTCCTGATAACGGACAGAAATTTCAAGCATCACTGTATGTGTGTGTGTATGTGTGTGTGTGTATATATATATATATAAGCACACAGATCAACAATGTCAAGAGGAAAGGAGACATCTGAGCACATCAGGAAGATGGAGGCCGCTCAGCATCACCGCAATCACTGCAACTCTGCCCAGAAGTGGATGGCCATCAAAACTTTCACCAAGAAGCACCAAGAAAATAAAAATTAAGGTAATGGCTAACCCACACATCACCTCCAGAGAGTTGCAGACCTCTCTGACAGCATTTATGATAAATGTACATGCGTCTACAATCAGGCAAAAAATAAATAGACGTGGCATTCATGGAAGAGCTGCTAGAATGAAGTCTCTGCTCTCAAGAAAGAACAAAGTTGCCCGTTTAAATGTTGCCAGAGATCACTTGGACAAACCAGAGGCCTTCTGGAAGTCCATTCTCTGGACAGATGAGTCCAAAATTGAATTATTTGGCCACAATCACAGGCGCAAAAAGTCAGTACTGCATATCAAGAAAAGAACCAAGGAGTGAAGCATGGTGGTAGAAATAGGAAAGTCTGGGCCTGCTTTCCTGCATCCAGACCTGGACGACTGCATATTATCCAGGGAACCATGATTTTCCAGGCCTATCAACAAATTCTTGTCCAGAATCTCTTGCCATCAGTCAGGGAGCTGGGATGGAAATGGATTATGCAAGACAACGATCCAAAGCATTCCAGCAAAACTTGAATGGCTTGAGAGAAAGAGGATTAACACTCTGGACTGAGGCTTGAAGGCTCTCCAGGTTTCCTGGAGGACTTTCACAGTTCTCTCCTTTTCAGTCCAGTCCCTGAACCTGATCAGTTTCAGGGGAACCTACATATGAATCATTCAAGCATCACAAACCACTTCTAAATTAATGTTTGAAGCAGTGAAGAACCAGGTGCAGATGATTCCAGATCAGGCGGTGATCAGTATACTGGTGGTGCTGAATGCTTAATGGTTGGAACACCTTTATCTAGGCTCCTTGTATCTTTAGGCACTTTGCAGCCTGTCACAGTAAAACATTTGTTCCCATTTCTTTCATTTTAATCTACTCAGTATGCCAAATATAGGACAGTTTGATGGACTAAAAATTGTCATTTCAAAACGACATATGTTTTATTTTTTTTGGAGGGGTACGTGAATGTTCTTTAACAAAATAAATCTGCTGGATTGCAGTCAGATGTATTTGGCAACTCTACCAATCAAAAGATGAGAGACAGACTCAAGAAACAAGGAATGATGCTGTGTCACAATGTCTTGATATGTAACTGCAGAGACTGAAATACATTTGACAGAACTGCAATTTTCTCATTGTTCACAGCAAAATTGTCATTTATGCCACCCCAGGAATCTCATTCAACACAGAAACATTTCTACACTCATAGTTCCAGCTACATCTTCCCACGTCAACACTGTAGAACATCAGTGCTCTCAAACTCCAGGAAAACATTAAAGCACCGTTCAGCAAACCACTGAGCTCCACACGAGCTAGATCAGGCGTGTCAGAATAGGAACCTAGGCCTCACAACTTCACAGGGTGCATTTAAAATGAAATCATTTATATTGGCCAGGTTTCATAAACAACTCTACAGGGTTTGCAGGTGATATGGACGTCATACAGATGGTTCCTACATCGATCCATCGTTGGCATTTTCTAAATCGAGCTCATCTCCCATAAGTTAATGAGACAAAAATTAGTACAAACATCTTAAATTGCAAGCTTTATCTATAATCTATATCAATTACTATTAACACATTCAGGAACTACAGAAAATTATTCACTACTATGAACTGTTCAGTATCTGCTAGGAATTATTCAATATGTACTATGAATTATTGAGTAACTACTACAAATTATTATTTAAGTGCTATTAATTATTCAGGATATAATAAAGTGTAAAATTACCATTTGTCATCTGTGAATACACCGCAGCACACAGTGTGAACAGCTTTCTTTCTCTGCATTTAACCCATTCAAATGTCATTAGTAGTCCTAGGATATTAACCATCAAGTCACCAGCTGCCCCAAGAAAGTCATGTCGATGAAGGTGGGATATTCAGTGTCTAATATTATTCAGAAAGTACTATGAATTATTCAGTACCTAATACTCAGTTACAGTCCTGAGTTCTGGCCACTATGAACTATTATTCAGTGTCATATTAATTATTAATGATGAATTCATCTTTACTTTAGTATTGAGTGATTAATATTACTCAGTAAGTACAGTGAATTCATCGTAACCTCCTAAGAATTATTGTGTTTATTATAAATTATTCAACATTTGCTGTAAAATCTCTTGTAACATCCTGTGGTGTTAATTTGTCTGTTAATGTATGTATTTGTATTTAAAATGCCTCATATTTTACAGTGGAACATGTAGTTTTTGAAAGACATGCCAATAGCTCTTGACATGAAGTTTGCTGTGTTTCCCTCTCTGGGGATATAGTACATGTCCAGCTGCTGTTGGCTGAGTTGACATTTACAGAAAATGCGCATTTGTTACCTGACTTGAGGCCACAGTTTGTGTTCCAGCCTGTTGATGGAAAGTGTGACTGATTTCATCATGTGGAGAGTTGGACTGAGCCCCCCATTCTCTTTGGGGCTCATTATAGAGGGCAGACTGCAGAGACAACCCTCTCTCCTCTCTTCCACACTTTTCCCTGCACCCTAATCCGCCACTTTACATTTCTATTAAACTATATGGACCTTCACCTCTGATCTCCTATTCAGCCCAACGTGAATTGTGCAAGAAGGATGCTTTTAATCTGATGGGACAATTTGAAGCTTCCCATTTCAGAACCATGTTCTCATGAAGCGAAGCTCCTTGTCTTCCATGCCATATCCACTTCCAATACATTTTACAGATGTGTCAGCGCCACCCACGATACTTAAAACCCCACACAGAGGACAAATTAACACCCATTCTTTTTCCTATCTTTGTTTACCATCACTTTATTTATCATTTTTCCATTAATAAGTGAACTGTTAGAATTTATTGTATCCATATAATGGAACATATCTCACAGCGCAGCACAAGCCTTAAGCTGTTAGTTTTAGACATGAGTCCTTTACAGATTATTTTATACCTGAAAGTCCAAGAACCATGGTTCTTGTTACATTGTTTGCATTCAATACAGTTAGTTTTGCTTTCATGCTACAGGTGCATAAAATAACTTTGCAGGGCATGCCTATACCCTATCATAACCAGTCACATGTGTTGTCCTATCATGCCTTGTCCTGCCCAGTCATGTACAGTCCTGTTGTTGAGTCAGCAGATAAAAAAGAAAAACCCTTTCTGGTGGCATTGCACTCCTTTATACACTCTTTTTTTATCTTCCGGTGACATCGTTCTCAGATCCTTACATATTGTCTTGCTTTCATCAGTCCAAATTATAGTTAAACACTTCAACTCTTCCTCTCAAAGTTTGCCACTAAGTGTGGGCTTCTCTTCAACAGCTACCTCAACCTCCTGTAAGTGCTCCAAAATCTGAACTTTCATAATTTGTATTCACACGGCAAACGAACACACTGTCCTTCTGTAGGGTGATGTATCTCTGGAGAAAATCTCTGAGCTAAATTAGCGTCTTCCCTCAGGTGGGACAACATAATAATAATCAAGTCAAGTCAAGTACGTTTTATTGTCATTACTACCATAAACACACAGGACACAGTAAAGACGAAATAATGTGCCTCTAGGACCATGGTGCAACACAATAGCAGAACAGAACAGAACACAAGACCACAAGTGCAGACAGGAAAAAGAACAAGAGCAACAATACAGCTAGAGGAGACAAGACAACGAACAGTGCAACTGACAGCGTCTACAGTGAGGATAATACAGTATTTTGACAGGTGCTGTATTCTAGCTGCAGAGAGTTGTGTGCAAAGATGCAGAACAGAAATACAGAATTGTAGCAGCAATACAGAGCAGCAATAAATATGAAACAATTGTACAATTGTAGCAGCAACATGTCAGGGAATGTATATATTGTTAATAATAGAGTGAGTGTGTGTGTTTGTTTGTGTGTGTGTGTGTGTGTGTGTGTGTGCATGCATGTGTGTGTTGCCAGGTCTTACCTGCACATTCAGGATTATCTTCATTGAAGTTTACCGCAAAGTCATGTGAAACCTGGGACAAAAACATGAACACTAGCATTTATCACAGCTGAGCCGGTCTGAGTTCCAGATATTACACTACTGCAAATGTTTTCTAGGTATTAATGCGTCATTAAGAGTCATAGTTATATATAGTTATATTAAAAATACATTTTGGCAAATTGCACAACTTTGCATTATTCACACTTTCGTATGAATTTTGCACCTCCAGCCAGTAATTTTGCACCAGTAAGAACTCAAGCATAAGTCTAGATTTGTGTAAAGGTGCAAATTTAACAATACATTTTTCAATTATCTCACCGGTGTCGGCAGCATCTGCTCTTGGTGATTTCAGTTTGAGTTTAAAGCACATTATCAGAAACTGAGTGCAGACTGAGGGTTCTATTTTCTGTTTAGGCGAAGGTAACCATAACGCACACAGGAGTGTCTCCCAGCTTTGGCGTTATTAAATTCGGGAAGCCACCTGTGCCTCTGCAGCAGGAATGATCTGGAAATTACCTTGAAGTCGGGAGGTATCCGGGCACCAAAGCCGAACGCTGGGAACATTTTATCGCTGTGGGGAAGTCGAAAACAGACGAGAAATTAGAGCAGGCGTGTGTGTGTGTGTGTTTTGAGGGAGGGTTATTAGATTTCCCATTATCTTATGTCCCAACTGACCTCTAATCATACATAATTTGTATCCCACACAGATTTAAATAATTGTTGTAGGGCCTGGTGAATAATGAATGAGGGCGTGTGGCCTGATGGAGATCTTGAGAGCATCACTCCTAAACCATAGTGTTTTTCTCCAGTAGTTCAAGCATCATTGATGCTTCAAAAATCCATCCTAACACACTTATCTGAAACTGGTCATTTGCAATCTTAGAATAGCTGATGGCCATTAGTATAGATATATGGTCTATTTTCATATATAACGCCTCATCCTCCAGAAATCATGTTTTTCTCTTATTCCTCTACTGGATAAATAGTTTCTTCGGTGATATTCCAGTATATTCGGTGTATTAAAATTAATGCGGAATCCGGACGCATGAGCTCACCTTTGCTCTACCAACTGGCCAAGATTTAACAGCAGAAACTATTTTCTAGCTTTCTTTCTCTCAAATCTCTCAAATCAGTATCACGATATATTGACTTTTATTTTGAAAGTGTCTGTTCACAGTGTCCAACTTCATGTCGTTAGTCACATCTGTTTAGTGTTTTTAGTGATTTTCTTGAATGGTTCTTGTCCTAGTCCTTTGTGTAGTGCCTCAGTGTATGCCTTTGGGTTGGTCCACTGTCATCCATGTGAAGAGTTAAGGTCAGTCTTGTGTGACTAGTCTTTAAGTTCTAAGTTTTGTGTTGTGTGTTGACCCCCGTGCCTCTTTGTGTTCTTGTTTGTAAATAAATGTCAATCTAAGTAAAATGGAAAACTGCATTTGTCCTCTGTGACAGTAGGTTCATTTCATTTTCAGTTTTTATGAAACTTTGCATTACTAATATCAAATACGATGATTCTAAAGTATCATAATTTGGTTAAATACATAGAATACATAGATTTGAATCCCTAATGGTTAGCACAAGTGTCAAAATGTCAAAAATCTAGTTTCATATTTTGATATTTTTATTTAAATAGAGGCTGAGGAGGTAAATAATGTTTCTAGTTGAATGGGAGAAAAAAATACTATTTTAAAAGAAAAACCTCATTATATTGTTACAGCCATACACCTAGTATTAATATTTTACATATGTTTTAATATGCTACATATGTTTTAATAGATTTTGTGTGTTTTGTGTGTACATCTCTTTAAAAGTTGTGGAAATTGCAGAGGCAAGAAATGTGGTTAAATAGACTTGCAGTTTGGATGTTATCTCAGGATCACTGGGATGAAAATTCCTGTTTCTGCTGACTCAGCTGCTGAGCTGAAACCGAACTTTGCTGATCCATTTTAATAACATATTTTAAATGATTACTTCAACCCTTAGCCTGTAGGCTTCATTAAGATCTGCAGCTGATTCCCCACAGATCCTCCTAACGAGATGAGGGCATGAGAGAATCTCAGTGCCATGAGGAGCTCCAGAGAAACGACCTGACCATCAGATGCTCAGTAAAAGCATGTAATGATTTTAGACAAATGATTTTTGACTCTTGAGTTTTGAAAGAGCAAACTGTGTACTTTCAATCCAAACCACATTAGTATGTGTGAGATGTTTTATTATTTGAATTTGAGTCACTGCCCAATAAAACAAACAGAAGAGTCAAAGAGAAGTGCAGACTAAAATCCATTGAAAAAGCATGTAAATTGAGATTTTAATGAAAAAGTCCAGGAAAATGTCTGAATTTCTACAAAAGTGTAATATTTAAAAACCGTGCTCCAGGGGTTGTTTTTAGTTATGCATTTCAAAAATGTTCCAATCAGATTTGCGTCTTAAGTTACGTTTATCTTATGTACATTTATCTGATTAGCAGACACTGTTATGTTTTTCAGTTTAATGTTGTGGATGTAGATAAATGCAATGTTAAGGAATCACTAACATGACTGTTATTTACAGCTATTGCTATAATGTTACAAAAAATATCTAAATATTTTATCTTCGTTAAATAACAACAATATATACAGTATTAAATGTTATATGCTGATTTTATGCCAATTACCACAAGTTTTGTAAGCTTTATCTTTGAATATATTACATATTAAATATTTACATATTTTAATTAGCATCAGGACTGCTTGTAAAATGATTATTGGGTAGAAATACATCACTAAGAATAATACATTTTTTCTAAACAATAAATCCCAAAAATGTATATTAAATATACTATTAAATGTTATATAAACTACTTTCAAGTGAATTACCGCAATGTTTGATTACTTTTCAGCATTGCATGTCAAATGTTTTCTAGGTATTAATGCGTCATTAAGAGTCATAGTTAAACTGTACATAAAAAGTATTGTGTATTAAATATTCTGTAAAATCTTTTCAGTCCTTTTTCAGTATGGCTCATCAATACAAATAATATAATATTAGAATAATATAAATAAGCTATAAATCTTTTATTTAATATACTTTCAATTTGTTATATAACCTACCTTCATGACAATTATCACTTCAGTACTGATTGTCATGCCAGTTGAATATGTTGCAAAACACCAAAAACTCTAGCCTTCAGCTCCTTTACTGGTTAATGTAGTAAAGGAGCTGCCTCAGGTTTGATCAGGTGGATTAACGAGAAGGTCAAGATAGCTTCATTAGTGGAGAAGTGGAACCTGGAGAACCTCACGACCATGATGATAAAATTACTGTTTGGTCACTTGTGAAAAAGTCTGCATCCAGCCTTCCCCCACCTGAAGCTTCTAATCTTCATCGATTTAGTGCAATCTAATCTCAAATCAGATGTGACTTCAGTGATCTGAATGACCTTCAGGATGGATCTGGAGAAAAATTAAATTAGTTCAATGAGGAACAGAGGTGTGAAGAGTAAGACCAGAGTAAGAATAATATTGCAGAACCACAGGTTCCCGCAAATCTTTCTAGTGGCATTTTTATTGACTTTTTCAATAATAAAGTAGAAATAATTAGACAAGAAATTCAATCTAGAAATTCAACTCAACCACATTTGCCACCTGATTCAGCAGACACAGATACTGTTCAAATCTCAGCTGTAGTCGAGAAGTTGTCATC
>JBBPCY010013131.1:0-15385 GCA_037974405.1 Brachyalestes nurse
AGATACACCACACCATAGCCACCATACACACACACACACACAGACAGACACACACACACACACACACACACACACACAAAGAGTGCTTCCCCGTCCCTCCACTCCAGCACGCCCTCGCGCGCATTACGCACTAGCGATTCCTTTGCTGCCCACCTCTCCGCGCGCGCCCCTCCCTCCTCCCTCCTCCTCCCTCCTCCTCCTCCTCGTCCTCCTCGTCTCTCGCGCTCCTATAAACGCGGCAGCACGCGCTGGATCCTCAGTCGCCCCGACTCGACTCGAGCTTGCACGCCAGAGCTGAACGCAGCGGAGATAGCAGGCACGTCCTCGCGCTCGGGCTAACTCGCTCTCGGCTCTCGGCTTCAGAGATGGAATCTCGTGCGGCTCTACGAAGATCTCGCGCCTCCAGCGCCCTCAGCTTCAAGAGTGAGTGAAGATTTCCTCTTTCTACTTTATAAAATTATTTTACCTTCACGCTCGCTTCATGCGTAACGAGCACGTTTGTCTCAGGATGCAGGATACAGAGAGCAAAAAGTGCATTCGTTTGTTAGTTTGAAAGCTTGCATCTAAAAGTTGTTCTATGGGCAGAGGAGCCTAAAACTATGAGATTATTTGCATAGAAACAGAAGCAGTCTATCAGTTAACAGAAATAATCAATTAACTACCTAAGTGGGAGTAAAACTGTAAGGAATATCTAAGAATACTCGTGTGTTACTTTTAGTTAACTTACTTGCATTATACCTGCAAGTATTTGCATTGCAACAACAGTGTATCTAGTTTGTACTTTTCTTCTTCTTTAGGATCTTTTTTACTCTAAAAGGGGGATTAAAGCAATAAAGAATTCAGATGCTGAACTAATGTAACAGGATGAAAATGAAACAAAGCAAAATACGACTCAAACTGTACTTAAGATACACCTAGGTTGAAATATTCTTTTAGCTAAAAACGCGTACGAAAAGTGTCGAACTTAGTATTTAGTATTTTACCTTCCTAGTGTTTAATGGTAGTGAATGTAACTAGATGTAATATTGATCTGCGAAACGTTTTTAGGAATAACAGACATACACACACACACACACACACACGCAGTGCGGGTCACGGCTCGGACTCGTAGGAAAATCTTGCGTGCGGAAGCTGAATGCGCGTGCCATGATTAATTCAGGTGGCGAGCGGCTCTAATAGACGCGTTATTGTGCGGAGTCACCGGACCCCCAACACACGCTGAAAGTTTCATGCGCTGCTCCTGTTTCACCTGCCTGATGTTTCATGCACCTTTACACACCATTCCATCTGATCAGGCCGCCCGCGAGTCTGGCGCAGTGTGTCCTCAGTATTCACAGTGTCCACACGCTCCCATGGTGTTTTGAGCAAAAAGAGAAAACATCAGGATTTAGAGTGGTGTAAAAAAACTACATCTGCACCTCGTAAGAACATTAGATCAGCAGCTCATGACCTTCAGTTCAAGCTTAAAAATGTACAGTCAATTCGTTACCATTCTCATCATTAGTCCAAACTAAACATCTCCTTATCTCTCTCTCTTTCTGCAGGTGGCCTCACTCTCTGGTTGGTGGTGTGGCTGTTGGCATGTCGCATGGCTCCAGGTCACGCGTGTCCGAAACTCTGTGTGTGTTACCACACGCCCATGACGGTGAGCTGCCAGTCTCAGAACTTCACGTCTGTTCCGGCTGGCGTGCCCTACGACTCCCAGCGCGTCTTCTTGCAGAACAACCGCATCATCGAGCTCAGGGCTGACTCCTTCGGGTTCGAGACACAGGTGAGGGGACAACCGGGGGCATTTTTGAATGGTAGAAACTATCACGGTGAAACGACCGAGGGAAGAATCAGGAATAATTTCACTGTGTGACTTGGTAGGATAAATCAAAGTTGCTTCACAGGGCAAGACAGGGAGGCATAGCTCACATGAACGACACTGTTTCGATAATGCAAAACTAGATTCAAAACTAAATAATTGATCATACAGATAAACATTTTAATAAAACATTTTATGTCAAAAATGGAAAGATTATAGAAGAAAGAAATATGTAACTTTAATGTACGTCAAGGAGGGAGGAACTGATAGAAGACCTTTCTATGGGTTTATTCATCAGGAAATGTTCTCAGAGTAAATGGGAGCTAGTTCTTTGAAAGTATTTCTATATGACAGTACAACAAAAACACAGAACAAAACAACACTAGGAAATATAGTAAAAACTGCACTGCAGTATTTAATCCTTTTTCATCCGCACAGCTATTTTTGCTTTTGTAAATAACGGCTATAAAAAGGATTGCAATAGACTATTGTATAATTAGATGTGCTGATTAAATGTACTAAAGATTTGTCATTAAGTGTGCCAGTAACAGTGTTTGTACTTAGTGCCTCGTTTTTGAGACCTTTAGCAAATAGACTTGAATCACAAATTCTGTTACCTATATAGTGTTCCACATAGTGCTACATTTCCATTACCGCATTATAGCAAAACATAAGAATATGAGTAATTAAAACTATGCAGCATATTGCCTTCCCCTTTGTTCCTTCACTGAGTTCCACCTCTGTTTCTGCCTCTTTCCTCAGGTCCTGTGGCTGTATTCAAACAACATCTCGTGGATTGAGGCGGGGGCGTTCAGTAACCTGCGTGTGCTAGAGGAGCTGGACCTGGGCGACAATCCGTCCCTGCGGCGGCTGGATGGCGGAGCTTTCCGCGGTCTGGAGCGCCTGCAGAGTCTCCATATGCACCGCTGTGGCCTATCAGAACTGCCCGGCGACCTCTTCCACAAACTCTACAGCCTGCAGTTCCTCTACCTGCAGGAGAACCAACTGTCCCACCTACCTGATGGCCTCTTTTCTGACCTGGTGAACCTCACACACCTCTTCTTGCACGGCAACCGCATCCGCACGCTCTCTGAGAACGCCTTCCGCGGGCTGGTCAATCTGGACCGCCTGCTGCTGCACGACAACCGCATCCGGCAGGTAGGGCTGAGAGGTGTATTCATATTAAAGTAGACGCCATTATGTTGCTTTTCTGATTTTTACCATATCATGCATAACACTGTAAACCCTAAATAGAGCCTTACCCCCCAGGAAATGAACAGTGAAACAATTCTAATAAACTCAACAAAAACTTAAGCACTTACAGAAGTATTTACAGGATAAGGATGCAGAATAGGCTTCCTATAATGGAAATTCATTACATTGCATTCTAGGAATGTTTAGATAACATGGCTTAAGACAGAAGCCTTTTTCATGACCTTATATACAGAGATATCAAGACACTACTAGAATGCATGCAATTAGCATTGTACAGTAAAGAAAATGAAACTTTGTTTATTATGTTTAGTTTTATAAAAGGAAGGAAATCATTTATTTGATTGAAAGGCTTAATAATTTATATAACCTATGAAGATTATACAGATTCTTTTTATATACATTCATTATTATACACTTTCACACATTATACACATTCATTCTTTTCCTTCTTCCTGTTTCCTCCCATATTTTTTGTCATTAGCATATACAAATTCTTAAGCATAAAGTCACTTCTCCAGTAGATATATTTCTTGTGGTGGTGTTGTCAACTCTGATGGACTTTGGGCTTGATGAAGGTGATTTGTAAATGCTGAATTTTCCTCACTTGTCTACAGGTGCACCGACGAGCATTCCGTGACTTAGGCCGCCTCACCATCCTGTACCTGTTTGACAACCAGCTGCGGGAGCTGCCAGGCCAGGTACTGCGAGACACGACAGGAGTGCAATTCCTGCGCCTCAACGGTAACCCCTGGGGTTGTGGCTGCGAGGCACGCTCTCTGTGGGAGTTCTTCCGGGATGCGCGGGTGTCCAGCTCTGAGGTGGCCTGTACCTCACCGGCACCACGCAAGGGCCAGGACCTGCGCTTCCTACGTGAGCTGGACTTCGCCCTGTGCCCACTGCCCGACCCAGGCAGCCTGGCTGGCACCACTACCACCACCTTCAGCACCAAAACACGCTGGTGGTTCTCCAAGGGTAAACCAGCCGCCACATCCAAAGGCGTCTTCCACAAGAGCAGCGAGGCGGGCAAGCCATTTCCATTTGCGTCGGTCAAGAACGTCCATCCTGTGGCGGCGAAAGCTGCAGCAGCAGCATCAAATCTTGCTTCCAAGTATGAGCCAGCAGCAGAGGAGGCTGCCTTGCCCAAGTTGGAGCCAGAAGAATACTGGGCCAATTATGGCAGCGAGGATGCCTCAGTCCGTTGCTTTGAGCTTGAATGCCCACCAGCTGACGATTCAGCCCTCTCATCTTCCTCTTCCTCCTCCTCCTTTATCTACTCTTCCTCTTCACTTCTCTCCGTCCTCTGTGTCTCTGTGCTGACCCTCTCCCTTCATTTGCTGTTTGGCTGAATGCAGCTGTCTAAGTTATTCCCTTCTCTTCTTTAGCTCTTTTTTCAAGTGCTTGGCCCCCTAGTGATTTAACGGGGCCTGATACTGTCCGGCACATGACAGCAGTAGCAGCCTTGGGAGAGATAAAGATGGTACACGTGCACACACACATACACGTACCACATACATGCACATATACATTTTGAGAAAAAGGCTGTGTTCAGTATAATTCGCTAGGCAGAGTTAGGCTGGCCTGGTTCCTGCATGAGTGCTACAACTTCCAAGAGGCCTTGTGGCAGCACCTCAGGCCGCTCTTCACTCTCTGCAGCCAGTGAGATCAAAACAGATGGACAGAGAGCTAAGCAGATACTAAGAAATCGCTGACGATAGACAGAACAAAGGACGGAGACAGAAATGGCCGTGAAAGTAGATGAGAAGTCAGAAAAAAAGATAAAGGAAAAGACAGCGTCTCTTTTTCTTTACGGCCTCTTTAGAGATACATCATCTCAAACCCAGTGCAAGAGACCATGTAAATAAGTCATCGTCCTGTAACTTGAACTACCTGTTTATAGGCACATTCACACAAACATGAATCAAAACAGGAGATCAGACAGCACCCAGAGATTTGGGAGGTGGCATGTAGACTGTGTTTATCTAGAACACACTTAGCACAGTTTTGGGTCCTTTTGGGTCTGTATTCCCCATAAACCAGTAAAAAGAAGGGAATGGAAAAATGGATTCTGTGTCCATCTGCCTTTGCCCATTTCAGGAGATTTGAGTTGCAGTGTGTGTCTTGTGTGAAGCTTATGTAAACTGCGTTGATAGCGTGGGTGTGTGTGGTTCGCTCTGGGCTTTCACTGTGCGTTCGGCCTATAGAACTCAGGACTGAGTGCTGTGCCCCTGAGTTCACCATAAAAGGAGATGTTCCGCTGTACACAGAACAAACTGAACTCGGTCTCTTTACACTGTAAATAAACCAATAAACAGTCTTTGTATCACAAACGTCTCCAGTGTCATCGACTCATCTGACTTTTTTTAGACCTGAGCACGAATGAATGAATACAGAATTATCATAAACAGTTTTCTGAAAACACCTTATGTAGGACTATTACACACTGTTTACCCCATTCATCAAAGATCAATTTCTGACTGCTGTTGCCAAGACTTAACTTGGCTAGTAGGCTATTCTCAGCACAACAGGTAGACTGACATGGTAGTGTGAGTGTGGCGCTGGTATAAGGGAGCTATGAGGCAAGTAATAGAAGCTTATTAGGCAAATCATATGCAAATGTTTGAATAGCCCCAGTTAAAATGACATGTTCTAAGGAGAAAACTATGATAGATATATATATATAAATGATAGATATATATATAAATTCTGCGTGTCTGTATAGTGACACTGAGCAGATGGTGGGGTAAAGAAGGATCAGTCAAACCCTTAATTACAGTTCACTCTTTAAACTGCTTAAGATGCTCTCTTTAAAACCTTAATGCTCTTAAAAGCCACCCTCCGGTGTATGTGCGTGTTCCTGTGTGTCTGTGGATGTGTGTGTGTTGGCACAACAGTGCCTTGGCACAAGTGTGCCGGTGTGGTGTTTGGCCAGAGAGTGAAAAACGTGAGTCAGTGAATGAGAGCGAGGAGCTTCTCAGATAACTTAATGAAACACTCCTCCGCAGCCTAACAAGTACATACACACACACACACACACATACGCAAGCGCTTATAAATAACAGCCGGAAGAGTTTCCTTCAGACATAAAAGTACCTCCTACACTTCTGTATCAGTTTTTTTCCCCTACTTTCTCAGGCTTTCCTGAGCGTGCCTGTTTTGTTGGGCTGTTAATATGGCAGTCAGGAACTCAATGACTCTCTCTCTCTTTTTCTCTTCTCTCCTCTCCCTTGGAGCCACAGATGGTTCTGTTTGCCTGCTCGGGTATGTTGGCGTGATAATGACGTTTGCCTTCATTCATAGGGCTTAATAGAAAGGAGCTAAATGTGGGTCTGCAAGTGTGTGTGTGCCTGTGTTTGTGTGTGTGTGTGTGTGTGTGTGTGTGTGTGAAAGAGAGAGAGAGAGAGAGAAAGAAAGAGTGAAAGAAACAGGGAGGATGGAAGAGAGGGAAAGAGAGAGATAGAGATAGAGGGAGAGAGAGAGAGTCTAAACTTTCAAAGTGGAAGATCATTACCGGACAAGATTGGGTTTGGGGAGGAGATGACCAGGCCAATTTGGTCCGGGGAAAAAACAGCATGAAACCACAGCAGGGGAATTTAGAAGACTTAGAAAGACTTTACTGGAAGACCTTGTTATTTGAGAATGAAAGGAATGAAAAGTAGGGAGACTGTTAGTTGATCTGAGATTCAGATTAAATCTGTGATCAAGTTACCAGGTGGAACCAGCCCAAATTCAAACTTTTTCCCCCTTAAACATTACTATAAATGTAGTTTACCTCTTTAATCAACAAAATTATCTTTCTGATTCAACTCCATCTTCCAGATTAGACACACAGTGAATTACCAAGTCTGAACACACAAATTATTTTTGTTGATTTTGAAATCCTCTAAATAACCATTCTCTTCAGTTAACACACTTGAATATGGATTTTTTTCTGAAGGTTTCAGTGCACTTTACATTTATTGAACATATGGTTTAACATAGTAGGGTTAAAAATTACAACATAAAAATGTTTCATATTTTTTACACAGACTGCATTTCATGTTTTCATTAAAAATCAGCAAATAATTGTTGAAAATTAAGAGAGTGTCTGCACACAACTGTGGCCCTAAATATCCAATATGTGCCCATACAACAATATAGAGAATGGTCATGTGCAAATGACCACAATCATTATCCAGTGTGGCTGATTTGATTCTGATTTTTGTGCAGGCCCAAAAGTTTGTAGACACCTGGTCATCCACCAGATCAAGGGTATTTATTAGAAAGGGTGTCCTCTTTGCTGCTGCAACAACTTCTACTCTTCTGCAAAGGTTTTCCAGTAGATGTTGGAACATTGCTGTAAGGATTTAATTGCATTCAGCCACACGGGCAATATATTTAGCATGGTTGTCACTATAATGCAACACAATAACCGATCAGGGCCTTGCAACATGCTGCACATGGTTTTGACTTTAATGCAACATACCAACCAATCTGGGTCATGCAGCATGCTTCATATGCACTAAAAAGAAGTCCAAAAGTTTGTATTTCTGCATTTCATTCAGCATGTCTTCTGAAATCAAGGGTATTAGAGAGATTCTGCCCTTTGCTGCAGCAACTTTTACTCTTCTGTGGGGGTTTCCAGTGGACACTGGAACATTGCTGTAAAGATTCAATTGTATTCAGTCACAAAGGCAAAAGAACTATTATGCAAGGTCCCAGTCAATCAAGGTCTTGCAGCATCTTTCACATGCACCAAAAGGATGGTTTGGCCTTATGCCCTCCTCACATCAGTGTCACTGCTGTGGGCCAGGATTTTTACTAAAATGGAACTGGTTCTGACTACGTTTGAAGAAAATAGAGCAAATAGATACAGAAAAAATGGATTTTAAGAATGGATTTAGATTCAGTGGTAAATTATGCATGTAAGCGTGACTCATGAATGTATGCCTGGAACTGGTGGTGGTGGAGGTTAGGGGGTGGATAGAGGAAGAGGGGATGATTAAGAAGTGGCATCAGCAATGGGGGGGTCTACACCCTTCTGTTCATACACCCAACTTCTGTTCACAGCTAAGAATACACATGCCAGACGGCACCTGCAGCGAGTGTGTATGAGAGTGTTTATGTGTGGAATCTGGGTTCAAGCAGCAGGGTCTGAAGTTTGCATGTCTTTGGTAAGTTTCACTCAAATCCTGTTCTGGCATCCTGATTTTCATGTGGGAACTCTACTGGTTTTTGTGTGGTTGACTACAGGCATTCATTTACACACCTCTTAATATTTTCATCTCTCTCCCTCTATCTCTCTCCTCTTTCTCTGCATCTCACTCGATCTCTCTCTCTCTTCTCCCTGCTGCCCGTTTAGGCTGTGTTTAATCACTTAGATCACGGTGATTAAGTCAAATCCCCCCGTTTCCTGTCCATCACTCTATTTCTGTCTGTCCTGTTTGCCCAGGATGCGCCTGAGATTGCATTTCTGGCTCAAAGTTCTAACTACTCACACATGTACACAAACCATCAAACACACAAACACACAAACACACACACACACACACACACACACACGCACATACGCATGCAAAGCATGCTCAAGCCATGCAGGAACACATGCACATACACACACACACACACACACACACACACACACACACACACACACACACACACACACACACACACATGTATTTAGATAACAATACTGCTTCTCTTCATAAAGACAGCTACAGTTTATTCAAAATGCAGCAGATAAAGAGAACTGAGCATATTCCTGCAGTATTAACATCCCTGGCTCCCAGTTATTCACAGAACTGACGCACTAAACTGCGTCTCTGATCTATTCAAAGGACAGAAAAGCAACAGGCCTCCAAGTTCAGTAGCAGTTAGCAGACAAATGGAACCAAGTCTGGTGAGCCAGCCTTCTGTTCTCATGCTGCCTAAAGCTGGAACCAGCTGCCAGAAGATCTCCAATATGTCCCAAATCTAGCCATTTTGGGCCAGACCTTTTGTTTATGTTTTTCTTGTGTCTGACTCTTGAGCACTTTCTGTCTAGATGTTGTGCTACATTTCATTTACTGATACTTAATTTATCTGTTTTATACTTTATATGAAATGTGTGTATATACATATGTATGTATATATGTCTATTACATACTGATTTAGACTTTTTTTATGTAAAAAATCTATATTATTATTCTAGCCGTGCCTTACCAAAATGTAATACCAAACACATTTCAAAACCTAATGCTAACCCTAATTTCAACCTCATCAATTAAAAGGTACTGACATTTTAGATGGTCAGGGCCATTTCAACATGATAGTGAAATGCCATCTAAAATGTCAATACTTTTTAATTGATGAGGTTGAAATTAGGGTTAGCATTAGGCCAATTTAGGGTTTAGGGTTAGCAAGGCCAATTTTGTTCTGGAAATCTATGAACACACTCTCTCTCTCTCTCTCTCTCTCTCTCTCTCTCTCTCTCTCTCTTGGTGTCCTGTGCGCTGATGAGTAAGAGCACATTCAGACGTCTCACTCCCACTGCTGTTTCTCTCTTTCTCTTTTGCACAGATCTATCATGATCATCAATGCATCATTTTGTCTCATTCGCCTCTCATTTTCCTTTTCTGTTTATAATGAATTCTCCCTATATTTATATTTCTCCATTTTTGTTATCTCTACATCAGGCCAAATTAAATTAGCAGGGTCAGTGTGTCATCAAATGAGATTCCCCTAAAGTAATAATTAATCCAAAACATTCCTTTAACTTAATGTAGTCCATCATCCAAGGCTGATAACAGAAAAAGTATTTTGTCTATTTTCATGCAGACTAGTATATATATATGTAGTATCAGAAACCGCATGAGCAAATGTAAGTGGAATTACTTAACACCTCAACACAGTTTAAGGCAAGCATGTGAAGATAAAAGTATTCAGTTTGCATGATGCTGATTGTTAGAGTACACGCTTTCAGTACTTAAGTAGGTGAAGAGCGAACTCAGCAACTGAAGGCCACACTTAAAAAATTAATGGGTTCCATACCAGAGAAGACAGAGTAGTCATTGTATATGGCTCCTTCAAGCAGTATAAAGTATAAAGTATTTTGCCATACTCCATGACTTGATTCAGACCTTTTTTAAGCATTTTTCTTTTTTTGTCAATTCAATTCAATTTGATTTTATTTATATAGCGCTTTTTACAACCAAGTTATCACAAAGCAGCTTTACAGAGTCCAGGTCCGAGCCCCTAATGAGTAAGGCAAAGGCAACAGAGGTGAGGAAAAACTCCCTCAGCTGGAGGAAGAAACCCCTATCCAGCTACTAGCAGAGGTGTGAAGAAGTCACCAAATTACAAGTAACATTGTCTGGAAGTCTCCAGTCTTGACACTGGATGTTTCCAGGTTTCGTGTCAAGTCCCAAGTCAACACAGACTCAAGTCAAGTATTGAATCAATACAGGTGAGTCTCTAGCCAGTCTCAAGTCAAGTTGATGAATACAATTCATTGACTCAAATGTACATTGACTAAACAGAAAACATGGATTGAAAAAGTGAAATAGGCCTTGACATGGAAGCTCTTACAGCATGGATATGGAATCATGTTACCATGATCAATTACACTTAAAGTTACAGTTACATTTAATATAAACCTTTATTTATCTTTTATCTACAGACACCTATATGTGTATAAATACATATGTGTATTATTAAGATAAGCTTTCTTCAACTAAAATACAATTACTTCTGTTGAATTCATGAATGTCATTATTATCATTAATTTATTAGTAATTATAATCATTAAAAGAACGGGAGCAGTCTTTAACAAGAAGGAGCCTCTAAATAAATTTTGTTGAGGTGAAAATAATAACACATCCTACACAGAAAACAAGATGCATATTTTAAGGCACATTTTTACTGTTTATGTGCTGAATCTAATATACTGGGGGAAAATAACACTGTGTGCAGTGTTTCGGCAGTCTGCAAAAGTTGTTTTTATTTTTTGTTATTTTTAGTAAGTTGTTTTTTTTTCCCAAACTCAGAAAATAAATCGTGTCAAGAAATGAGCAGAAAAAATGTAACACGCTGTGTCCCTGTTCTATTCTGAACCTTGTAACACGAGACTGAACATGAACACACCTGAGCAGGTAGGAGCTGGTCACGTAATTACATCTGACGGTAATGTTTCATTTTCCAGCCTGTTCTGGAAGGACAAGTAACCCCACATTACTTGGCAGCCATAAATAATAAATATTCGTCTTCAGATTTCTATTTATCACTGTTATAAAAGACAGAGACCACACTGAAAATCTTTTTTTCCAATCAAACCCAGAAATAAACATTATCATTAAAACAAAGGGGAACACTAAGAAACTCTGAAATCTATGTAAAAATTCCACTCTTTGTAATAAACAGTGTGTATTTATACTGTTTGGCCAACACAGTATAAATAACTTTTGTATCATTGTTTTCCATTTTATTCATTAAAAAATAATATCAATTAATTGTATTTCTTAATTATGTTTTTTGACTCCAGATTTCCCATTGTGTGAAGATTCGTGTTTTATGGACCAACAGAAGTGGTTTATATTTTATCTGAATAAAATGTAATTTAAATGAACATATATTAAAGTTTCTTCTTCTGCAAAGTTACCATTTAGGATATATTATATTTTCCTAGGACGCAACAATATTAGTCATTTTAAAGAGTAACGGTGCCATAAAATGCAATGGCTACGAAGAACCACCTTAAGAAAGTTTTAATGGCGGCATGTCCAACCTAATCTGTCTCTGCAGAATCTGTGGCATGTAGCTGATTGTAGAAAATAATCTATGAACTGAAAACCCATGGAATTATTAACAGTACAGTACAGAAGTCTATTACTGAAGTACAGAAAAAAGCGTTGAAATTACTGTTCAGGGCGAAGGATCAGACCCAGCACATGCAGCACAGGGAGATTAGGCTGATCATCGAATTTCTTTCAAAGACCAGCTGCTTGAAGACTCTTCAGGGAATCAGGATTGTTCTTCTGAGGATTTCCTAGGAGCCTTTCCTTTTATAACAGTAGCCGTTTAATAACAGCCCTTTACTTTTTCATGATGAAATGAACCAATAGAAATGGCCCAAAACCATATTTTACATGAACCTCCATTAGAAGTTTGGCACTTTAGGTTCTTGTGAATTTTTCCGGTTATATGGGGTTTTGTTCCATCAGCCAAGACATGATCTTCAAAAAATGTCAATGAAAGGACAACTAACATGAAGAAAATACAACTTTATTTATTGAAACTAAAAGCAGTCGTTAGACAAGTGTAGAGGTGTGTTTAAATACTCATTATAACAAATGTTCAGGTTAAAATTATATCACTTTACTCTGTATATATTCAGTTAAGAGAGACTGAGTGAAGCAGCTTTACCTGGACCTGGTGATGTTGACAATTGGTTTTGGAAATGCATAAAAATATTAAAAAGATAATAAAATAACTGAGGAATGTTTGTCTGACCAGAGTTCAGTAGTGGCAAGAGGAGTCCGTATTTTCCATTCAGAGACTGCACCTGGGTGTGTGTGTGTGTGTGTGTGTGTGTGTGTGTGTGTGTGTGTGTGTGTGTGTGTGTGTGTTTGAGAGAGAATGAGAGCGAGAGAATGCATTTGTGTTGTGTGTGTGTTTGTTTGTTTTGCGTGTGTGTGTGTGTGTGTGTGTGTGTTTGTGTGTCTGTTTTAAGGCCAGAGAATAAATGCTAGGGAGAAAAACAAGAAAAGAAACAAAAACTATAAATCATAATAAACATAATAAACACAAAGGGGTTTCAAACAGGAGAGAGAGGAGAGAAAGAGGAATCAGATTTTAGAGCCATGCAACAAACTGACATCGTTCAAGTACTCTCATGCACACCCACTGATCATTTAAATGACCCTTACTATTAATATCATTACGCAATTGAGCTAGAGTGCACTGAAAAAAAATTAGCTGAAATTTACACAATTCAAATGTGTTAAATGCTTAGAGGGTACATGAAAGGGCTCACATGTTTTTTAATAAAGTTTAAAGTGGAAAACGCTGTTAGTTTCAAAATGTACCATTCACTCCCCACATTATACAGTCCATGGAAATTAAGCTACAGAATTAACCTGTTTTGTATTCACTGTTTTCACGTCATATAAATCAACACATTTACCCACCTGTAAAGCCTATAACAGTTTAGTCCTGCCCATTTATGCTGATATTATAAGGAGTGTTTCTTTGATGAGGCATGATACTCAACAGCCAGTATGAACAGAGATCATTTACATCTATCCATATTAAAGCAATCATGACTACATAACACATTTTATTAATGCACATCCTCTGACACATTTGAAACCTGTGGAGTCAAAGTGCCATATTTTCATTGTAACATCACCATTTCTTATACACTTCATGTCTCAGATTTATTACATCCTGAAGCTTGTAAATTTACATAAGAAGCAATGCAAACTAGGGAAGTTTTTCTTAAGGCATGAGAGTGTAAAATAGTCAGGATCCATTAGCCACTCCTGCCCACTCTGTCTCGGCTCAATCTGAGCAATGACACACGCGCAGCCATACACACCTTTTCTTCGATCTCTTTGATTTGTCGTCTCTGCATATCAATCTTGTCCTCCAGTTCTCTGATCCTCTGCAAGAAAAATACAAATTGTGAGTCAGTTCATTGAAAGGATGTCCAAATATTTGCACACAGCACATTTTATTTCAGTTTTTTTTAAATATAATACATTCTGTGAAATAAATGATCATGCAGTAAGACCTGTTCCATAAAGATATTGCTTTTTTCAGCAAAACATAACCAGGAGTGTCTAAACGTATACATAGAATTGTACTAAATCATTAAATGTTTGCCTCTAATTCAAATGGTTGAGTGATCACAAATAGACTTCCTTATTTGATTTTTGACACAGCATGATCACAGCATTATCATTCAGAAAATTGGACATAAATGCTCTACAGAATGAATGGGCACAAATTACCACAACTGCAAGGGGGGGGGGGGTTAACTCCATATTAAAGTCTATGTATTTGAATGCAATGTCATTAAAGTCCCTGTAAGTATAATGGTCATGCATCACAATACTTTTGTCCATTTAGTGTACCTCAGATACACACTCACACAAAAACACATGCTGACCTGTTGTGCCGACTGGAGGAGCTCCATGCGCTGCTGTAGGATCAGTGTGTCTGCATGGCGGCTCTGTCGGAGGATCTGCCTCCGCACAGCCTCCATCGACTCGGCAAGCTCTGCCCGCTGCCTGTCACTCAAACTCTCAGCCAGTCGGTTGTCTGGGTCCTGTTGCAAGATGGCGTAAAGCGTGGCCTCTAGCTCCTGCACCCTCTGGAGGACATGATACCGGAGACTGAGACACTGAGAACATGCTGGAGCAGTATTCACACACTTTCTAAATACGCATACATTACTATACACTGAACTGAACATTAAAATGATTATAATAAATGTTAGGCTTCTTTTATAGCCAATGCAAAATCAAGCATTTTTCAAATTAAACTATTCCATATGTTTCAAAACTTCTATAGTCACATGTGTATTAAATCTATTTTTAAAAACTCCCTTTTACTTGTACACGTCATAAAATCATATTTAAAAGACAAAGATATTGCTTTACTGCCTTTAAAAAAGTTTTGATGACATCACTGTGCACCAGCAGGTGAGGAAAAATAACCTCTCCACACCCCTCTACCCATTAATTACATTACTGTGCACTGTGGGCAAACTTTTTTGTTGTTTTAGCAATAAAGCTTTGTTGTGTTACAAAAGTGGCTTTCTTTTTAAAAAGTGACACACATTTGCACACAACCAGACAAGGTCATGTAGAGAAATGTGTGTTTGTTATTTAAATAATGCAGTAAGATGGTCCAACCAGGTGGGCTTGATCTAAGGCCTGTTTCCTGTAGTCCAGCTCCTCCTCCAGGAAGCCCTTCTGCTTACTGAACAGCTCCTGTTGATCCAAACAGCACACAGAGTACACTTTCACTGAAAAGATCCACTTCACTGCACACTGTTCTTGAACGTTAAAGGAAGGCGGCACTTGGCGAGGGACCTTTTATCAAAGACAGTCGCACCTTTTCATTCTCCAGGTCAATCATCTTCTGCGCAAGCGCTGCCTCCGTGCCATCAATCTGTTTCAGCCACTGAGAGAGAGAGAGACACTTTAACACACATATATTCTAAATTTATTTTATAATATATGTCTGCCTGCCTGCCTCCCCACATGCCTGTCTGTCTGTCTGTCTATCTATGTATCTATCCATCCGTCCATCCGTCCATCCGTCCGTCCATCCATCCATCCATCCATCCATCCATCCATCCATCCATCCATCCATCCATCCATCCATCCATCCATCCATCCA
>JBBPCY010013141.1:0-15384 GCA_037974405.1 Brachyalestes nurse
ACAAATTTTAAAAATCAAACAAAAAGTAAAAAGGGCTCTGTTCAGAAGGCTAAAAAGCGCTCGGTTATTGGCGCCAAAGTACATCATTTGTACGTTAAACGGGGGTGTTGTGTGATTAAACAGTCTGTCATCGTGTGTTTGCACGTGCGTGCGTGTGGGCAGGGAAAGGGGTCGATTTTCGAATAATATTCGAACAGTTCTCATCGATTTTCGAATAGTGTTTTTGCCAAAAAGTCACATCCCTAACCAAAACCCCAAACTAAATCAAGAGCGACCCTAGTCGCTGCCGGGACCTGACAATTGTATAAAATCTATTCACTGTAAATATTGATCTTAAGGAGCGGTTTTCCCATAGCGGAAGAAATTACTACATAAAAATTACTAAAACATTGTGTTATCTTTATAGCAGAATTCTTTCATTATCAACTGTTAGCAGCTAACCAACATAAATGCTAAAACTTACAGACTCTCCTAAAATCCACAATGTTTTGCTACTCCTGTGATGCACGCATAACCTTACACACAGAACATGTGAACCCAGAAAACAGAATATGTAATTTTTTTTTTTATGTTTTCAGCACAGTCAACATCAATAAGAGTAAAAATACCAAATTGAAATAAAAAACAATTTTATGTTGTGTTACTAATATGTTGTATTACTATGGCTGCTAAGTAGTTTTAGGGTTTTATAACTATAACTAAATATACTAGATATGAATACCTTTCAGCTCCCTACATAGAATTATTTGATTATATATAAATTAAATTATAGACATTTTTAGGACACTGCACATGTCTTATGCAAGTCAAGCTAATCTTGGTAGCTACTGTAGAGCTCATTTTAACAGAAACTGTCACACATACAGCACACATTAAGCATATGCATGCACACATAAAACTCATTGGTTCCAATATATAGCTGTGCATAAATAAAATCACATAGCCACACAAACAGAAATCCTATCAGCACACTGATTTTCTTTCATGAGTGGTGACCTGAGAGGCGAGGCGAGTCTCAACAGTATCTGCTAACTAGTGTTGTTTTTGGCGGCCTGCCTTAATTTTAGTTTTAGTCTAGTCTTTGCGTCAAACTGTCATTATGGTTTTTATTAGTCTTAGTCACGTCCATACTCTTTTTAGTCTAATCAAGTTTAAGTCGACTAAAAGTCTGAGCATTTTACTACATCCATTCCAGACGGAAGACACGAAAATTTATGACATTTATTTTGCCAACCAAACATGTACACACACATAAATAAAATAAATAAAATAACATCACATCACTAAAAAGTGCAAATAAAATGAAAATGTGTGTGTTTATTGCCATTTGTAAAACTGGTAAAAGTCTTCACCTTCAGTGTGCTGGCCTGAACTTACCTGAATATATATGTTTTTTTACACCTGAAAAATATAGTCTACACAACCAAATCAGAACAATTTAGGATCTGTTTTTTTGCATGGATATGGGTTAGGGCTGCTAATCAAAATGCTGTGTGCGAGACTTTTTGTGTGTGTGTGTGTGTGTGTGTGTGTGTGTGTGTGATTTCTCTCTCCCTGGCACTTTAATGCATCCCAATACTTTTGGGACAGATTTAATTCACAGTGTCTCTCAATGGACAAAAGTATTGGGATGGAACGCTGTTCAACTCTAAGGTTGTTCAACTCTAAGGTCCCAATACTTTTTTTCTCCCCTCCCTATCTTACAGGAAATACCGTCTCATTTCATTATAGTCAACAAAAATGAAGACATTTCAGCATAGTTTTTATTTTGTAAACCACATTTAGTCTTATTCTTATTGTCAACAATATTACACGATATATTTCGTTATAGTTATCGTCACATGACCAGCATTTACGTTGCGTCTCGTCTCGTTTTCGTCACGTGATAAATATTCGTTGACAACGATACTTAGTCATAATTTTCATTGACGAAAGCAACGCTACTGGTAACAGTTATCAAATCTTAAGAGCAGAAAAGCAGTCTCAGTTTTAAAGAACACAATTCAGTATATATTTAATCATCTATTTATTTTCTATAGTTTCTATTAGTTGTGAATTCATTACTGAATTTTCTTATTCGTAGGAAATAACACAAAGAATATCCTTCTTTCTTTTCCTTTCTCATACATCCTAAATGTTTCATAAATTATATCATATACCATGAATTATTTATAAACTGGAAATGAGCTTATAATTAATTGCTTGCTCCATAAGAGAACAGTCTGCAGTTCACTAAAATCAAATGAGTAATTATTCATTACTGTCACGGCATCCCAGCCAAAAAAACTGTCTATGAAACTAAGATGCAATCTAATTTATTAATTAAAAATTTATGAGGAACAGGAAGTGAACAAGCACCATGCTCAGGCATCCTGACTGCTTTCAGACCCCAGGCAAAGTTTTAATTAAGCTCATTAATGAAAATAAAGCAACTGAAGTTTAGAGTATCAAAGATCTGTGAAGGCTGTATAAATTATGGTACCAAAGTCATACTGGACTTTTGTGAGGTATTTTGGGAATTTTCTGGGAATTAGGGTTGTAAAATCCAATGGTATTTAATATAATATTAATCAATCTGAAAGAGGTGATTCAACTGTACAGATTTACGAATGTTTTAATAACAAATATTTGATCATTTCATACTTTGTCCAGCACCCTCTTCCAAAAATGCACTTCAAACCTCTTAATTAATCTTAAGGCGAAATCTGAAATTTCATGAGGCAATGTCATCCATTTTCTAAAAATAACTAAATGGGACTGCTGTAAAAGCTTCTGTGAGGCACATTAATGAATGTTGTTTAACACGGAGTGATCCACTTGCCATTAGCAAAGAACTGCAATATTATCAAACCTTTTATCTGTTAACAGAGTGGAGAATATACCGATTTCTGAGCACCAGTATCAGTGATACTGGGCAAGTAAGACAGCACATGACTACAAGACAAGCTTTCATTCTCTGAACGGAAGGTTATTAGCACCGTCTGCCAATGATACAGGCAGAAAGTCTATAAAGACAGCGTCATCAGCCTTTAACAGCCGCTTTGAGGAAAGCACCTACAAGTACACTTATATACTCATGCATGCATGCATGAATGCAAACAGAAACACAAACCACAAACACACACACACACACACACACACACACACACATCTCTCCCTCTAACATTTTGATGTTCTAAGAGACGTTTTTTTTCAATGACCCCCAAAAATCTATTTATTTAATATTTTTTCTAAACTGAATTGATACTATTGACCCCCCAACTTACATCTCAGGAAGTATTCAAGCATATCTCTTTGATCACAACATAGCTGAACATGTAGGAACATTTGAACATTTTGGAGAGACACACAGATAGTTTTGAGCTCTGGGTTTTTCAAATACATGCGTTACATGCTTTTCAATACATAACACTGCAAAAAAAAAAAAAAAAAAATTTCATTGCAGTCTAACCTAGTTCTACAATTAATCTGCACTGGATTCAGACATTTTTTTATGTACTTACACACACACACACACACAGTATGTCGATTGATTAAGTAATCATCTGAGAAACATACTCACAAACCACAAAAAACAAACTCCCCTGATAAGAAGAGGTCAGAGAAAATGCAAGGAGAATGATGAAATAAGAGAAAAAACAGACACAGACCTCCAGTGTGTGTGTGTGTGTAAGAAATGATTTATGGAGTGTGTTCTGCTATGTTCTATTTAAGCGGTTTGCTATGTTGTGGTGGTTTGCTGTGCTAATAGCCGAAGTAATTTCCCCCTCTTATAAATGTCTTTCTAAGTTATATTTAAAAGCTGTTCAGCTGGGCAGTAAGTGTTTTTAACCCACTAATAATAGAATGAATATGAATGATGTCAATAGTCATTATACGTATGTAAACGCTTTAGTTTAATTTTGATTTCCAGACCGCACCTTGCAGAAGCCCAGTATTACTTGCCCAGTATTACAAATACTTGGCTTGGCTCAATTAATACTTCATTAGATTAAATCAGGTGTGGTGATCATTGAATTTCGCAAATCCATCTGAAATCTGGAAACAGACATGTGCTCTTCTAACCAGCTTACAAAATAACAACAAGTTTTTAGCAGCTATTACATTTGAATTCTAATGTTAAATGTTTTTGCTGGCAGGAAAAGAATGTTACTGCTGAAAAAAATCTGCTTTAATTCATTTGCATAAGTGCCTAAGATTTTTGCACAGTACAGTGTATCAGTTATAGTGTGTGTGTTGCACTTTGTGAAAACATTTGCACACTAGATTTCATATACTAATGGTACACTATACATTGCAATGGCACTCAACCCTCCGTGACATGTACGCAGGTCCAGGCTTCTATTCTTTATTCCTGTGACTCCACTGCTTTCTCACAAAAAGCCTGGCAGTTAAAGGTTTTATAGCAATAGTACAGCCAAACATCAATTTATAGCAATTGTGTCATAGTTGATCAGCCAAGTTATGTGAGGTTTGTTCGCTGTCCTAAAGTGGCTTCTTCAGTTTTGTACGGTTTTGTAGATTAATGTAGCAAACAAATTGTGGAACATTCCATTCACTACTCAGCATCGGTCAAACTGCACACCTAAACCATAACGCACTTGTTAACGCACTTGTTAAGAAGCCCGGTTGGAGACAATGGGTCAGGTATCCAGTGTTACACATGACGAGAACAAGATGGGGGATGCTAGATGTTGTTTCTGCCACTGTGTAACATCTAAAAAATGTTCTCAGGACTTGTGACAATTAAATAAACAAAATTAAATGATATATTACTTGAGGTAAATACATTTTTGAAGGCCACAGTTTGGAGTATGGTTGATATGAATCATTTTGAGCAGTGTGAGCATGCCTGTGTGTGTGGGAGGCAGTGGAACCCTGCTCAGGGTCATTCAACACTCGAGTGGCCGTTTAACAGTCTGGGTGCTCACATGGGAATTCTAGAACACACACACACATATTTTGACAAGCCCTCACATATAGAGAGCAACAACACTCTACAACATTGACACCCATTAGTCAACACTATCAGTAGTGAGTAATAAGCCTTTCACAAGTGTAAACCTGAATACTGAACATTTGTTTTGAAATTATTAAGATAAATAATTCAGACATTAAAAATTAAATGATTCATGTAAATAAAGGTGAATAAGGACTAGTGTTAAACAGATCCGCATTAAGTAGCAATTCAGTGACACATTTCTCATGCATTAAGCAAGTAATCTGACAGAGGATAAGGACCCTTAAATCTCTCAGCATCATCACAGCAATCAGTCCAGACAAAGAGCACACACTCTTTAAGTACTGACAAGCTGTTCCCATAGCAACCCCAGTCAAAACGCCTCAGTATTGACTAGAACTGTGGAGAGAAACCCACAGTCACATACGGAGACAATGGGTCAGGTATCCAGTGTTACACATGACGAGAACAAGATGGGGGATGCTAGATGTCTGCAAACTAGACCAATGAGTTTGAGACAAAATCTAAATTTGATCTGAAGACAATGGGCCAGTTCTGGGCAGAATAAGAGTAAGTGGCCTCACATTCAGCCACTTTGTGGGTGAACTGGCCAATTCAAACAGACCACTCGAATGTTAATGTTAAGTCACTAATATATACAGTAATTGCTACAGGGGAATATGTGCACATATGAAAATACCAGCTTCAACTGAGAGTCAGTATGGTAGCAAGTGACAAAACCTTTCATGAATAAAGGAGTTGTTAAGAGCCATAACTGAGGAAAAAAGCTATTGTGCTTGGATAAGTAGGTCACTAAACACTCTCCTTGTCACTCTCCTGTTCATTAATTCATTCATTAATTCCTTCATTTATGCATTCATACATTTATGTATGTATGCATGCATTTATATATTTATGTATGTAATTGTTTATTTATTTATTTGTAATTGAAACTTTTTTTTACATTACCTTCACATATCAGGTTGTGATCTTTTCAATGGCAACATTACTAGAAGAAACAAAATGGCTTTGCAATGCATTTTCATACAACAGATGATACAGTGCTAGTCACAATACAAAGAAAAGGTGGGGAAAAAGACCCAACCACCCATGCAGACAAAACCAGTCAATATATTTCATTTGATTAAAAAAAAAATCTTTGATAAAAGGATTACCTTCTAGAAATCATATTTCAGAATTGACTTCAGTAATAATGCGGAATCAGTAGCAAATATGCATGCTAAATATGATTGCCCTTTCAGATCATGCAGCCATAGAGGTTTGTTTTGATATAAACACAGATAAAGAGATACAAGATCCCCATTACAAGGTTGAACCCTTTAATCTGTTGTTGAGAGATGATCTTAAATCCTTTGTTGAGGTCACTTCTGGAAAAACAGATACAAGGGCAATGGACCTGGGAGCCTCCAAAGCTTGGGGCAAAATTATTGTACAGACATCAAAAATTAGAATTAAAGTTAGACATTTAGGAAATAAAACACTTTGCAGATAAACCATTCAAACAGATACATATATGCAAACTTAAGTTTCCATTACAGGACAACCTCATGTGTAGAGGGTAAGTAAACTCGCAAGGCAATTTACTCGCAAGGCAACTAAAGCAACAAACATCTTATAATTTGATCCTGGTAATTAAGGATAACAATCTGGTGTCTACTTGGACTTAAATGAGGTTTTATCTCTGGTCAATCTCAATCAAAAGGAAATGACTTTTTTTTCGCAACATTATATCGCCTAAATTATCAGCAATGGAACTATTGGGTTGACCAATATAAATGAGTGATATAAGGGCTGCGGTACCACATATGAAAACGGGGAAAACATCTGGTCTTGATGGAATCCCTATTGAACATTCTAAACAGTACATCGGCATTCTGGCACTAATATAGATTACAATGAGAGACTGGCATTCTCTCCTCCAACATTTAATGAGGATTTAATTTCAGCTATCAGGATGCATAGCAAAACTATAGACCCACAAGCTTAATCAATCTGGACTGTAATCACCTGACAAAGATTTTAGCCATGAGTTCATAAAACCACAATACATCCAGATAAAAATAGATCTTCTACACTGACAACAAAAGAAGAATATTCAATTTGATCTGGGTTGAATCAGCTGGACCAGAACCCAACATATGCTAAAAAGCTTTCAGCTAAGCTTAATGGACTTTATCACACTTTGGGGCTCATCTACCTTTAGGGCTACTAGACAGGGCTGCTCATTGTACTCAAACCAATAGCTACAGCAATTAAATCAGGCGTAAACTTTAGGGAAGTAGAAGGGGGTGAAAAAGATCTCAACCTACTGCTGTATGCAGGCTGTATTTTGACACCTTTCAAAGACTCTATGAATTCTTTACCACACCTAACAGAGACAATACAGTATTACTCCAAATGATCAGCGTGTAAAATAAATTGGATGAAACCAGAGCTTATGTCTGTATCTAGAACATCCCATTTAAAGACACATTACAACTTTCACAAATGGCAATGCAAATCATGCAAACAATGAATAGAAGAAATACTACACTGTTATGTGACCTATACTAAAATGTGAACCAATACTACAAAGTACAGCATTTGGACAAATGGAAAAAACAAAAGTTTATATAATGGGACAAGGGCAAGATTGGTGTCATTAAAATGGCAGTTGAACCCCAGTTAAATTATAAAGCTGCCTCGAATTTTTAGACAATGTGATACAATAATGACATACTTTTTATTGGAAGGGGGAAAATCGCAGACTGGATTAAGTTAGACAAAAGGAGGTTTTGATCTACCAGTGGTTATATCACATGTCTTTTAGATCATGTGCAACAGGGTCAAGAATGAGAGGGTGGAGGGGTCCAGCTTGAAAGATAAAGGTTTAGGGCTACACTCTACAGGAGTATATATCTATATCAATAGAGCTGACGACGACTGGTGTAGGTTTGCTCTGACAGATGCAAATATATGATGTTATACATGTGTGTATGTGTGTGTGTGTGTGTGTGTGTGTGTGTGTGTGTGTGTGTGTCTGAACATTTTCAAGAGTGTCTGACTTGCTTTCTCCTTGAGGTCATACTGATATGACATGGCATTGGATTGTGCCAGTCAAACTCCCCCTGCTTATTCACCAGACACCCTGCCCTGGGAGGTAAAGGTCAAAGTTTAACACAGGGTTGCATTCCACTATATCTTGTTGGTATAAAGTACAACAACACAAAGACTGATTGCATGCGAGCGTGAGGGAGGAGGCAAATGACCCTGAGGGCACATTTCATATTTGAGCATGATAGTATCCAGAAACAGTCAAAGGTACTGATTTCTCCCACTTCAATTTCACAACAGATTTATGTTTGATAACACAGTGTTATATCAGCATTCTGAGCAGTGTTTCATCAAACTGTAGGAATACAAAAAAAATCATGACAACAGTTTTTGCACCCCAATACAATAACTATTAAAGAGAGTTAAGAAGAAAGAGAAAAGTAAAAAAAACTTCCATTTTGCTTTAATTTGCACTTACCAAAGGCCACAAGGCCTGGTGAAAGCATAATTGAAAAAAACAAGTAATATTCTTTGACAACAAATTGATCAGCGAGGCTAATGATCAGAAGACCTGTCACTCCAAAACAGTGTCCAAAAGGCAAACCTAGGACTGCACTGTTCACACTGTGTGCTGTGCTGTGGTGTGTTCACATATGACTTTGTTTTGAGCATTTTCACATTTTACCCCAAACACCTGAGGATCATTTCTGGGCTTATCCTCTGAATTGTGGATCAGTTTTACATTTGTATCTTTGTTTGTGCTGTTATTGCAAAATAATTAATCCTAATAATAAAACATAATAATAAATAGCAGGTTGATCCCTCTACTGTTTTGACAATAAAGGTATGTTAGTTCACAACAGAATCATTTGTTTATTAATACTATGCTCCCGTGCTAGGCTGCTAATGCTCAGACAGTGATGAGCAGCAATTATTGGATGAGCAGCATGTCCTTATGTGGGAAGCTGAGATCAAGTAGTCACTCTCACACAGGAAGATTATTTGCCTTGTAGGACAGAATGAGACAGGCATTTATTTAGTTGATAGTGATAGTGGTAATAAGGTGACAACATTAACCAATCAAGTCACTTGATGTGCAGCACTGGGAGAACACACTGCACCAAACACACTGCACCAGTGACACCATTTTCATTCTGCTACTGTGTCGTGTTCCCAGGCTCAAAAACATTCAGCCAAACAAACCAAACTCTCTTGAAAAAACTGTAGTGTGAGAACCCCTTTAGTCAGTGGGTTATTACAAGACATCATTTGTTTCTGTCCTTCTTTTAGTGGCAAAAGAAAGACAGAAACAAATGAAAGATTCTCCAAATTTACTTTACCGGAAAACAAAAATACTCCTAAATTTTCAAACAATTTGTATGTATCTATCATTACATTTTGACACAGTATGATAAGATTTGACAAATCTGCTTTCTAACTGACGGCTAAAGTCTTCTTTAAAGCTGTACAGATTAAGCATACAGGTGCAACAAAACATATGAAGCATAAAAGAAAGCCTAAAATATCAAGTTTGAATAGGGCTCTTTGTGAATATTACCGTATTTAGGCACAGATATGTTTAATTTGGCTCTTCGATTTTAGGCTTTTTCTGTTTTTATTGAACGTTTTCTCATTTTCTGCAAATCCTCTGCTGAAGCGCAGACACACTGGGCATGAAAAGATTTATTTTTTTCTTTATTCACTCATCCATCCACACGATTCTCCCTAAAGAACAACCAAACGTGATGCCTGTCTCATAGAAAGCATTGACCATGTCAGCTTTTGCCTCAGAGAGGAAGTGTGTGCATGTGTGTGTTGTGTGTATTTCAGCACGCTGTAGAGAAGGACCTGCCAATGGCAGTGTTTACCCGTGTGTCAACCCTTCAGCCTAACCAGACTGCTGAGTGCAACTGGAATTCCACTCATGCATGTAGCTGACATGCAGTCAGCATCCAACCATTAAAACCAACTCATTAGCATCTCCTTTCTGTTCATATATTACTACGGGTAGCATTAGCATTCTGTGTATTCACAGTGTGTGCTACACTGCCATACATACTTCAATTGTGGAGTCCTTTGTCCATGCTGACAACTTCAATTTCATATTTACACAAAGAGCAGACTGTTGCCTTTCCTGGTTATTATACATCACTCCAAAGGACGATTTGTGGGTTATTTAGGAAATAGATATGCAAATTGTACAGTAAATACCAGGGCTGTAATGATACAACAAACCCATGATTCGGTTCGTATCACGATTTTTGACCCACGATTCGGTTCATAATGGGACTTTTTCGTATCTTACATTCGGTTCGTATCTTACATTGGAAGAAATTCAGCTCGGACACGCGTGCCTCCCCAGTGCGTCTCTTCAGATCGTTGCTCCTGTTACCCCTTGACATTCTTTTTTGGTGGACAATTATCTCCATCAAATATCCTCAAATATGTGTGGTCTTTGGTCTTGTGTGTTTTTTTCCTTTGTTTGAGGCTAAAAAAAATCGACCCAGAGACTGAAACGCACATGAGGCGCTGTGAGCGCTCGACTGACCTGAGAGCAGTCTTGGTTCATTTTTAAGGCCAAGGGGGTGGAATCGTTTGAATCGATTACTCTACTATTGGTTATTGCCTGAAATTGACATGAAAATACACCAATCACGGTGTAAAAGAGGTTTTATTAGGAGGTGTACCGCCCACTGGCCGCCCCCCTAGCGGTGAAAGACAGGAAGAATAACTCTGGGAGTTGGAAGGGGTGTGTCGCGATTCTGCCTTCTTACACTGCAACAAGGGTTCGTGGATCTGAATTTTGCAATTTCGGTTTTGTATCGTATATCGTTACAGCCCTAGTAAATACCTGTGCTGAATCCCATTTAGCAGCTGGTGGGACAGATGCTGCAACGTATCTCACCCGATGACAGAACAGAAAATTGTACTCAAAGGCCTTGGACACAGTTGGTGAATGTCACAAATGGCACCCAAACACAGGCCCTGGAACTCTGCTGCGCCCTGCAACACCATGCTTCAACAAGATGAGCTAACTGGAGTTATTTACTATCAGCTGTAATAGGCTTCTAATGTTACAACACCGCCAAACAGTAACAGAAGGACAAATAACACAACACACCTGATACATACTTGTATGCATGACATAAAATGAAAATGGAAAGAAATCTGTTCTTGATCTGATTCTGAATAGTATGTCATTGTTAAATCCCAAAATACTATTGGTCATGGGTTAGACATTATGCAAGGATACTGAAAATACAGTGCAGCAAAAGATACATATAGAAAAAAAAGCACTTCTCCAAATCCGCCACTGTGAGGCAAGCAGCCAAAATCCACAAATCCGACTCCACAGCCATCCTCATTTATTTGATAGTTGGAATATCAACTTCAAAGCTTTAGTGATAAAGCATCATCCCCTCAGCATCATCAAACACTGAGATTTGAATTTAATAACCCTGCTAAAGCACACTTTCAATGATAGTTTTGGCCAAAGGATTCTCATCCCTCATTACATGGCAGGTTCACCTAATCTCACTGATTCTGAATTGTTATTTTCTCAATTGCAGATAAGTACTCTTTGTCAGGGCTCCGCAAGCTTCAGGGGAACAGCATCGCAGACCCTAATTAAAAACACTTAATATACTCCCCTACTGAACGCAAAAAGCTGTGAATACTGCATTGAATAAGAAGTACAATTCAATTGTAATCCACAAGGTTGTTCAGACAGAATTAAAGCAACCTTAAAGGAATACCCCAGCATATACCCATCTTAACTATCGGCCACATCTGTACCATATGGTAACTTATGATGAACCATGCCTGAATCCACTATCATTGCAGATTTTATGATAACCCTGGTCTTTGACCATAAGCAGGAAAAGTAATTTCTGAATATGTGAGAACTATCTTAGTTTCTTTTCTGAGAACTATCTTAGTTTTTAGCAATGCACCATCACTTCAGATCCAGTTTTGGCATCTTACTTGGGCATCAGAGGTTCAAATTTTACCTGCTCCTAAAGGATGCATGATTTAGCAAACAATGTTGTACTGTTTACTGGGTTCTTGTTAAGACTAAGTTCTTGTTTGTGTGTTCATAGTCATGATGTCATTTTGACTTGAATGACAAATTCTTATGCTTTCTCCATCCGGAACTGCCTCTGGCTTTTTATGCTTTTTTTCCTTTTTATATTTAATGTCTGATTTACTGTAAGCATTAACAATCTGGACCTGCAATGAACAATTATTTAAATGTTTCCATTAATTTAGGAAGGAAACAGAAAGATTTATTTAGGCAGGTGCTGAAATTTTAATGCAGGGACAGTGACGTGAACCTGTTTTTGCTGTAGGTCAGTTGCACAGAACACAAATCCAAGAATGAAAGAGAAATTATGTAGAGCAATTACAATGATTTGCTGTTGCTGAAGGTCTCGCTATTAAGCATTCTGACTTATGTATGAAAGAGTGAGTAACAGTGAGAGAAAAAGAGAAAATGACAGAAAGACAAGGGTAACTCCTGGCTCGTCTGTTGTGATCAACTAAGAAGAAAAAGTGTCTCTGAGATCAATGTGTATGTGTGTTTCTCTCTCAGCACTAAATGACTATACTAATCCATTTACATACCAGCACACAGCTCAAACCCTTCAGCTCCCCTCGGCATGCAACTTAATTAACCGTCCTGGCAGAAATACAGTAAAAAAAAATAAGCACAGCTGCATGTATGCTAACAAGACAGCCCAAGAGAATCTATTAGCATGTTTGTGGTATCCCGTTAGCACCAGGCTAAATTCTGCTCCAGGTGTGGAAACAGAGATGTGACATCAAATTTCCCTAAAGAGCTTTAACACCCATAACAATCAGTTTACACATCTCTGAGGAAATGCAGACACATTAGCTTTTTAATTGACAGATACAGTTCCTTGTTACTCCACTGACAGAGCACATTCCATTTCCATGGAAGTTTTCCTGTTGGTGTAATATGTTGAGAACAGCAGATTTACTGCAGTACCATTCAAGTGGGAGAATTCTGCTCAGTAGTCAGTGGCTAACATTTGAGCTTAGTAGCAATGCACAAACCACCTGTTTGTAGTGACGAATCCAGAGTTCCAGAACAAGTTTCAATGCGGCACTGAGCATCTGAATAGGAATAATTTACTTCCTTTCTTAAAGCTCCTATCTTGGTTATTTGAAGCTCATGAAATTCCAATTACTGCTTTGTTAAATCTTCCCTTCCCCGCTGTTTTGGCTCCTCACCTCTGCTCTCAGCATGAAAGCCTTTAACAGCCGTTTAATTGAAGAGAAATTGTACTCGGCCGAAAGAAAGCATGTCAGATTCCAGCTTCAGACCAGTTAACCAGCTGCATTCCCAGTTTACAACATGGTCCCTCACATGTCCTCCACATTCTATCACACTGCCAGAGTTTTGCCTGACACCAATATCCACACTCTCATACCAAAGCTAAAGGTCTGCAGTGATAATGCAGCATATGGCAGGGTGAGATTATTTATCAGTAATCATTTAAAGTAGTCACAGCAAATGACAGAAACAGATAAGTGCATCAATGTAGGACATAAGGATGCTGTTACGCTGAATACAGATGTTTGTTTTCTTTTGTTCTGTCACATATATTTAGCCAAAGATTCAACTGGACAGTCAATCAACTAGGTTTTATAGTAAACATTTGGTGGAATACAATACTGTACTTTTAATAAACCGCCAGTCGAACCTTTAGGTGTCTTTTTGCAAAATAATCTGAATTGAAAAAGTGAAATAAGTAATGAAAAGCCACATCAGAATATTTGACAGTTGTTTTGGTGCTCTGACAGCAGGCCATATTACTGTTAATATACTAACTTTAAGCCGAAGCTGACACACAATCTCTGTACTAGAACAGAACAAATCTGTTCCTTTTTAACCCCTTTCTGTACCCTTCTGACTTTCATCCATTCATCTTAAAACCAAAAAGTCCCAGCTGTCCTCCCAGAGGTGTCACTGGTTTTGTCACAAATAACTGTTTAGCTGTCTTGTAGATTTCACTTTTCTAAAATGGCTATTTTAGAGTTACAGAAATTCTTGTTCATTTGTACTCTATTAATGTTTATTTACAATCTTTCTAAAGTTATATAGCGTAAAGTAACACTTCCATGGCAGACACACGGATTTAAGTGACTTAATGAATATAGTCCAGCTATTGGACTAAATCTATCAGTGGGTTGCCACAAGGAGAAGTTAGAAAGTGTTTAAAAGAACCCCGGGACATACAAAAATGCCATGCTTATGTATTAATACTATTTGTTCTTGTTCTAACTTCACCTTTTCATAAGGAAAGGAATGACCAGATAAAACGTTTTGATACAGTTTTCTAAGATTCACAGTACTGTTATTTCTTTGAAAGTTAGAATAAGATCTGTTATTTAAATAATCGTGGCCAACATCAAACGGAAATGAATAAAGAGCCGTTTAAAAACGTGTTAGAAAATGGACAGAGTGGGTAATTCCTAACAGAGGGAAAAAAAGGAAAGCAATACAAGGCCCAAAGCAATGCACAAAATCCCAAATGAAACCTAACACAAAGGTTAATATTTTCGCTGGAGAAATATCATGAGCACTGACCTTTACATTTTTTTTTTCATTCTGTTCCTCATTGCATTTAAAGCTCTGTTTTGATTCACTGAACTCATATTGCCTCATCATTTACCACAGGCCTTTTACATTAGGGCCATTTACTACAGGCCTTTTACACTAGAACCATTCACCAGAGACATCTTACACTAGAAATACAAACGATTTCTTTTTCTTTTTCAAGCATCTGAAGACAGTTTTGACCAATGACTACTGCAAAAATTATAGAGACAGACTAATATCACATAAATTCATAACATTCATGATCTTGTTTAGCTCAAACTCAAATGACTAAAATGACCAAATGACCTCTTAATGAAATCATGTGGAAATGAGAAACGTTTTGCTGCTTTGGAAAACCGTTAAATCTTATATTATGCAAACAAGCGTTATGTTCTTTTTAATTTTCACTCCAGTCCCCCCTTTCATCTTAAACAAGCATCCACGGGTCAATTTTAGGAATTCCCTCGTCACTTTCTTTTCATCACAGCTATCTCATTACTGCCATTTAATTATAATTACGGATTCTGTATAGCTATCTCTTCATGCATATTAAAATAGAACTTCCCTCATACACAGAACAAGGTCAATGTTTGTATCAGTGTGTCTGTAAGTTTAAAAGTTCATCTTGGATGTGCATGAGTTTAAAATAAATGTGATTATTCACTAATCATTAACCTGTTCACTGTCCATCCCATATTTGGGATGGAGGCAAGATCAGCCCAGAAATATACGTTTTTTGCTATAA
>JBBPCY010013168.1:0-15383 GCA_037974405.1 Brachyalestes nurse
GTGTGTGTGTGTGTGCGTGTGCGTGTGTGTGTGTGTGTGTGTGTGTGTGTGTGTGTGTGTGTGTGTGAATCATTCAGTCAGATGTGGATGAGAGAAACTCTGCATGTGTCAGTGTTTCACTACTGCCTTCATACTAACACTTTAAAGATGTGGGGAGAGAGAGAGAGAGAGAGAGAGAGAGAGAGAGAGAGAGACAGAGAGACAGAGAGAGAGAATGAAAGTAGGGAAGAGCAAGAAAACTAAATACAAATAGAAAGAAAGAGGAAAAGAAAGGGTAGAGCAAAGCAGAGAAAGGAAGAGGAAACAAAGACAGAGGTGAGAGAGAGAGACGAGACAGAGAGAGAGAGAAAGAGAGAAGGGAGAAGAAACAGAAAGAGAGATAGAAAGACAGAGAGAGACAGAGAGTGAGAGGCGAGACAGAGAGAGAGAGATAGGAGAAGAAATAGAAAGAAACAGAGAGAGTGAGAATGAAAGAGAGAGTGCGTGAGTGAGAGAGAGAGAAAGACAGTGAGAGTGAGAGAGATAGGGGAGAAGAGAGACACGGAGAGAGAGAGAGAGAGAGAGAGAGAGAGAGAGAGAGAGAGAGAGTAAATGGTTTTAGTTTGGTCTCTTTTTGACACTTCTCAGCGTGAGGACTTCCAAAGAGATGACGTGTCCCCAGCAGCCAATCAGAGAATAGGTGGGCGTGTCAGTGTCTTTCCGCCCGAAAGGTTATCAGGCGCACACCCACGCGCTTCCAGTCCTGAACACACACTTTCACTTGCTTTCACCACACACACACACACACACACACACCCACGCACGCTCCCCCGCGCGCATATGAGTGCTGGAGCGCGCGCGCGGGTTCTCGCAGTGTGAGCATGCCTGAGCAGGGCGCGTGCGCGTGCGGCGGCTGCAGGCGGCTCGTGGCGCTGATCGCGGTGTCGCTCGCGCTGCACATCTTGACACTCGCGTGCTACACGGAGCTGCGCGCGCAGGTACAACGTGAGATCACAGCCCAGCAGAGGAGCAGAGACACGGACATCGAGCACGAGCAGGTAAACCTGTGTGTGTGTGTGTGTGTGTGTGTGTGTGTGTGTGTGTGGTATGGATGTGTGTGTGAGTTTGGGACTGTCACTGAACTTTGTGGGTGGGTGTGTGAGTTTTAGCACTATTGATGGAGTCTGTATGAGCTTTGGCACTGTCACTGAACTTGGTGTGTGTGTATGAGTTTTGAGAAACTTGATGGAATCTGTGTGAGTTTTGGGACTGTCACTGAACTTTGTGAGTGGGTGGGTGTGTGAGTTTTAGGACTAAAACTCTGTGAGCTTTGGGACTATTACTGGACTTTGTGTGTGGGGGTGGTGGGTGTGTGTGTATGAGTTTTGGGAATCTTGATGGAGTCTGTGTGAGTTTTGAGACTGTCACTGGACTGTGGGTGGGTTTGGGTGTGTGTGTGTGTATGTGTGTATATGAGGTTTTGGACTCTTGATGTGTTTTGGACTCTTGAGTGTTTGTAAGTTTTGGGACTGTCACTGGACTCTGTGTGTGTGTGTATGTTTGTGTGTTTGAGTTTTGGGACTCTTGACGGAGTGTGAGTTTTGGGCATGTCACTGGACTTTGTGTGAGGGTGTGTGTGTATGAGCTCTGGGACTCTTGGTGGAGTGTGTGTGTGTGTGTGTGTGTGTGTGTTTGAGTTTTGGGACTCTTGGTGGGGTGTGAGTTTTGGGCATGTCACTGGACTTTGTGTGAGGGTGTGTGTGTATGAGCTTTTGGACTCATGGTGAAGTGTGTGTGTGTGTTAGATTTTTGGGACTCTTGGTGGAGTGTGAGTTTTGGGCCTGCCACTGGACTTTGTGTGTGTAAGAGCTTTGGGTATCTTGACTGAGTGTGTGTGTGTGGGTGGGTGAGTGTGTGTGTGTGTGTTTGTGCCCTGCAGTGTGGTGTTTCCTGTAAAGTTGAGTGTGCAGCAGCTGGAGGAACATCTGTATCATTGGTGTTACGAGCTGATTCACACAGGCAGCAGTAGTGTCAGTGCCAGGGGAAGCTGATCTCAGTAAAGTGTGAATGAACTGTCTAAATGAGTGACAATCAGTGATCAACACTGATTTTCAACACAATTTTATCAGAGATTGACGTTAGAAGTGAAAATCGCGAACATATCATGACTCCACAATGTCAAATTGTATTATATGTTGTATCGTATCAGATCAAGACTCAACCATATTGTATCATATCGACACTTCAGCGTATCATGTCATATTGATACTCCTCTGTATTGTATCAATGCTCCACTGTATCATATCATATCAATACTTCACCATATCATATCGATGTTCCACTGTATCATATTGATAATTAACTGTATGGTATCATATCAGTACTTCACCATATCGTATCAAATCTATATTCCACTGCATTTGATCAGATTGATACTACGCCATATTGTATCGTATCGATGCTCCACTGTATCATGTCATATCAACACTTCATCGAATCATATTGATACATCACTGTACCGTACCATATCAATACACCATTGTATCATTTTGTACAATTTTAAATTATATCAATACACCACTGTACCGTATCACATCAGTTCTTCACTGTATCAGATCAGATCGATACACCACTGTACCGTATCATATCAGTTCTTCACTGTACCATATCATATTGCTACTGTACTGTATCAAATCATATTTATACCTCACCTTATCATCATATCATCATGATAATTTTTCCTTTATTGGACGGTATCGATAATTATCAATATTATAGTTTCATGTAATAATCAAAATAATGTAATAATCGAAATAATCCTATCCTGACAAACAGAATGAATACGACAATATTAGTAAACAAATATTTATATATTGTCAGGTCTGGGCCAGTGGCCAATGGAGGCCGCTGTTTGGTTTTAAGGACTTTTATTTTGAATTCATGAGTGTCTTTTGTGTCTTGTGTCACTGTGTCACCTGTCTTGTGTTTTGTTTAAGTGATTGGGGTTTCTAATTGTTTTGTTGTCTGTGTGTGTTTAGTATTTAAGTTCTTTGAGTTTAGATGTAGTTTGCTGGTCAACCCTCACTTATACCCTCACGCTCCCTTATCCTTGTGTATCGTCTTTTGTTTTATTAGTGTTTCCCCTGCGCTGAGTCCGTGTCTTTTATAATAAACTCTATGGATCTATGGAACCTGCACTTGTGCCTCGCCTCACTTCCCCGAGCACTAGACGTGACAGTTAACAGTAAAGTGCTAGAGACTTATAATGAGCATTTTAATGTTTGCCAGTGATTTGTCCATAATTCTTAAGCATTAAAAACACATTTACTATTGTAAGCAGTATTTGGTATGTGGCTGCATGTAGACATGCAGCTAAAAAGTACAATAAGTGCAAAACCATAATAGAATTAAACTAGAATTTTTACTGAAATGACAACAATGACAGCAATTGCTGGCATGGTCATTTCAGATGACAGTACTATACTAGACAGAACTACAGAAGATGTTTACACCCTGGTGCAACCTGCGGGGTCTGACGGTCATAGTGGAACTGCTGGAGAGCCAGTAGCAAGTAGTTTTGTTTTGGGCAAAAAAACCCTTAGTTTTCTTGTGATCAAGTAAAGCTTTTGTTCACCTAGCTCTATCTGTGTCTTTGTCGTATGTCTGTGTCTTTACTTATTTCCTCATTGTCTGTTTGTTAGTTCCGTCACCATGTTTTTCTGTTGTGTCTTTGTCCTACCTTTGCCCCACCATGTGCTTCTGTTGTGTTCCATGTAGTGAGGGGCACTATTCCACTATTCCCCATTTGAAAGCTGAATTAGTGTGCAGATCAACATACTGCCATAACTGAGCAGAATCATGTTAATCATATGTATCATGCCCACTCCCCAGCAGCATGTTCTCACACAGTGCAAGTTGGCCACAAAATATCAGGCATACAGTATATAACATGGCTTCATCATAACACGGCAGTGAAACAATGCCTGTATTGCTTATAATTTGTACTGTAGTGTATTTTAGTGATTACAAGGTGTGAAATATCTACTCTATATAAGAGTAGTTTGGAGCAGTTTGTTTATTATTTAATATAAGTTGCATTTGATAGACAAAACACTCTGCATGAACGCTTTTGTTAAAGCCAAACAAACTGGAAGCGAATCTTATAGAAGTCATTTGAAGTCAGGTTTCCATTTGTTTGTGGCAGTTTTAAATACATGCTGTTTTAATTAAAACAAGTGTTTTTTGGTGAACAGGCTTTTACAATATAATTTTGACACCAATCTATAAAGCTATTGTGAATGCTTTTTCATATAAAAACGGCCCAAGCACTGTAGACTTTTGCGGATGTTATTTTAGTGGAAGCTCAGCTTATGTATGTGATGATGGACCTCTCAGAGTGGCTGGATTTCAAACCAGTCTGGCAATATGACACTGTAATGACCATGAGCCTCTGATTGCCTGACAAAGTCTACTGTTTAAATCTACAATGTGTACTCTTCCACATCAGCAGCTGCATAGACCAAGTTACTGTTAAAAAAACACACCCAAGCTTTCCCCAACAGGAAACCTTGGACGACGAGCTAAGTCCAGGCACTCATCAGAGTTTGTGACACAGCTTACAGATCTGGAGACAGAACCCTCTACAGTGCTGCTATAGCAAATCTCAAAAAAGGCATTAAAGCAGCCAAACACGACTACAGGGTGAAAATTGAGGGCCACTTGAGGGACAACACCACAAGGCAAATGTGGCAAGGACTCCAGTATCTAACCAACTACAGATGCAGCACCACCTCTCTATCAGGCCACTCCGCTTCACTGGCAAAGGAACTTAATTGCTTCTTTGCACATTTTGAGGTACCTCCACCCACACCCACAATACCCCCTGCACTAGCTGTACAGGAACACACATTGAGGAAGCTCTTCAGAACAGTGAATCCAGGCAAAGCTGCTGGTCCAGATGGAGTACCTGGAAAAGTACTCAGGGCCTGCGCCTATGAACTGGCTGGAGTCTTCGCCCACATCTTTAACCTGTCCCTCGCACAAGCCATCGTTCCACCATGCCTCAAATCAGCCACCATCATCCCCATTCTAAACAAGCCAACCGTAGTCAGCCTCAACGACTACAGACCTGTAGCTCTTACCCTCATTGTCACCAAATGCTTTGAGAAAATAATACTAAGACACATAAAAAACAAGCCCCCCCCAATCTTTGACACCCATCAGTTTGCATACAGAGAGAACAGGTCCACAGCGGACGCTTTCACCACTGCTCTCCACACAGCCATACAGCACCTGGAACACAGAGGATCCTATGTTAGGATGCTTTTCACTGACTTTATCTCCGCCCTCAATTCAATCATTTCGGACACTCTCATCCAGAAACTCCACCACCTTGCTTTCCCCTCCCCTTTGTAGTTGGATGGGAGACTTTGCCCCCCCCCCCCCCCCCCCCAGTCTGTTAGGCTGGGTCCCTTTCTCTCCTCCACAATCACCCTCAGTACTGAGTCACCACAGGGCTATGTGTTGAGCCCACTTCTGTACTTACTGTACACTCACGACTGCTAACCCACTCACCTCATAATCATCCATAATCAAGTTTGCAGATGACACCACAGTGGTCGGCCTCATCTCCGGGAGGGATGAGTCTGTGTGCCGAGAAGAGGTCCTAAAGCTGACTCAGTGGTGCTCTGCAAGCAACCCGACTGTGAACACAAAAAAGACAAAATAACTCATACTGGACTTTAGAAAATGCCGAGCTGTTCATCTCACCAACCTCATAAATGGAGATTGTGTGGAAAGAGTTCACACCTTCAAATTCCTGGGATCCACATCTCTGAAGACCTATCCTGGTCAACAAACACAGCGGTCGTGAGGAAGGCACAACAGTGCTTGGATTTTTTGCGGGATTTCAGGAAAGTGGGTCTGGGTGTCAAGCTGCTGACCACTTTCTACCGCTCAGCCATAGAGAGCATCCTGACCTTCAGTCTCACAACATGGCATGCGGGCTGCTCAGTGATCGACCAAGAAGCCCTACAGAGGGTCATAAGGTCAGCACAAAAGATCATCGGCTGCCCAACCCTTCACTGGACGACATCGCTGACTCCCAGTACCTCTCCAGAGCCAAGAAAATTTTGAAGGACAGTTCCTGCCCTGGCCATTCCTTCTTTGACCTTATGCCCTCAGAGAGGCACTACAGGTCATTAAAAACAAAAACAAACAGACTTAAAGAGCTTCTACCCCCATGCCATACAAACTAAACAAACACCACAAATAACACTATGCCTGTAGCACACTACCTGCCATGACACTTTATCCAAGAATTCTTATTTTCTAGTTATTTATACATTTGTGCATATGTATATACTGTCTGTCTTACTGTGAAGGGTACCTGCAATCTCACTGTATCTTGTGTACTTGTCTGTCTGATTCCTGTGAAGGGCACCTGCAATCTCACTGTATCTTGTGTACAGTGACAATAAAGGCATCTTTATCTTTATCTTTAAAACATCAGAACTAGCATTAGTGTTGCTGCCGTGTTAAAACTTACTGGTATTTATGGTCAGTTCCATTGCCATTTAGAAAATATTGTTCAAAGGTTACAGTTCTGTGATTTTCTTTGGTAAAACTGTGACAAAACTGTTTCATAGTAAATAGGTACCTAGCAAGAATGAATAAGTAGTGCAGCATTAACACCATTAACACTACTATTAAATACTAAGGCCACATAAAGATATGTTTTCATTTGCTGTCGTGTAAACTTATCCTTTAAAATAAAGGATAGTTACATATTTAACATGATATATGCTAAATATAATAAGTAATTGGAGGGGAAAATCATCATATATTCAGAAATAATGTCATAGTTCATGGTTAAACGTTATTCACTGTCATTCACCTGGACAAGAAAGACACATACATCAGAACGCTGTTCATAGACTTCAGCTCAGCCTTCAAGACAATCATCCCTCAAAAGCTGATTGTGAAACTGAGTGGGTTGGGTCTGAACACCCCTCGCTGCAATTGGATCTTGGATTTCCTGACAGAGAGGCCCCAATCAGTACGGATGGGCTGCAACACCATCACACTGAGCACCGCAGAGCTGTCTGCTCAGTCCGCTCATCTTCACCCTGCTGACCCGCGACTGCACAGCCACACACAACACCGACCACATCGTCAAGTTCGCTGATGTCACGACTGTGCTGGAGTTGACAAGCCGCAATGATGAGTCAGCCTACAGACAGGAGGTGAAACAGCTCAGTGTGGTGCAGGGACAATAATCTCTCTCTTAATGTCGACAAGACTAAAGAGAAGATTGTGGACTTGAGGAAATCAAGTCCAACGCACATACTACTTAACTGTGGAGATTGTTAGGAGCACCGAGTTCCTCGATGTGCACATGACTGAGGACCTTACATGGAAAAAGCAACATCACCTCCCTAACAAAGAAAACCCAGCAGAGACTTCACTTCCTGAGACTGCCGAAACGAGCAAGGCTTCCACCTCCCATCCTCACCACATTCTTCAGAGGGACCATCGAAAGTGTTCTGACCAGGTGCATCAGTACCTTGTACGGCAACTGCAACATGTCTGACCGTAAGCACCTGCAGAGAGTAGTACAAACAGCAGAGAACATTATCGGGGTGCCTGTACCCTCACTAGAAGAGACATTCCTCACACAGACTATTCATACTCCTGCCATCAAAGAGGAGCTACTGCAGCATCAGAGCCAGATCTGCCAGACTGTGGGACAGTTTCTACCCCCAGGCTGTCAGGCTCCTCAACACCATGCTACACCCAGGGACCCCCCTCACTTCCCCTTCCCCCCCTACAAACTGTTTACACTGACCATACACTCATGCACAGCCACATGGTGATGTGGAAGGTGGATGTGGCAGAGATGTTCACAAGTCATTTTTTACCAAGTCCAAGTCAAGTCTCAAATCTTTGTGTTCGAGTCCAAGTCAAGTCTCAGGGTTTTTAGTGGCTATGTTTACAAATGGAGACTCTAAATGTGGGATTTTTGAGCTGAAAATGTCAAGCTCTATATGTTTAGAAGTAATGCTAATTGGCCACACCCCGCGATTACAGTTGGCTGGACTGCATGCTGTGATTTGCCCTCACCAACATGGAGGATTTGTCTTAAGTGATCTTAAATCTAAATGTTAAATATAAAAAATATATCTCGCACTCTAAATGTGAAATTTCACCATTAGAAAGAGCTTGGTGACACATTTCCAATGACCCCTCGAAAACCGTTATTAGCTGAAAACCGTTCACCTCAGACAAAAGTAATGGGACACTGGGGCGAGGTGAACAGTTTTCGGGGGTTATTATGGCACGAGAGGTCGTTGGAAAGAGTGCAAGATATAAATAAATAATTCCATGAAATTAACATTGTTTACGAGTTATGATTCACGAGTCACAACACCCAAGTCAGAGCCAAGTCTCAAGTCGATGAGGGCAAGTCTAAAGTCAAGTCATTTGTGCGACTTACAGTGCCTGACAAAAATCTTGTCACTTAACCAAGTTGTAGGAACAACAACTAATAACTTGACTTGTGGTTAATCAGTTGGAATCAGAAATGGCTTATAAAAAAAGGCAAAGCCCTCTAGATTATGCTTATTATACCAAAATAAAGTTTTGCATCATTCATTGAGTTGTATCATTGTATTAGGACAGAAAGGTCAAATTTTGCCTGGACAAAAGTCTTGTCGTATACAAAAATAATGTATAAATTATACATATACTTTATTTAGAATTCACAAATATGCTACAATAACATCTGAACATAAAGTCATGGTGCCTTGGAAAAAAGAATGAATAATGTGTTTGACTTCCATGAGCTTGGAGAACCACATCCATACATCTTGGCAATGACTGAAATAACTTGTTGATGATGTCGTCTGGAATGGCAAAGAAAGCAGTCTTGCAGGACTTCCAGAGTTTGTTGAGATTCTTTGATTTCATCTTCTAAGCCTCCTCCTTCATCCTACCTCAGACATGCTCAATAATGCAGGTGTTATGGACTCAAGTTATTAGTTGTTGTTCCTACAACTTGGTTAAGTGACAAGACTTTTGTCAGGCACTGTATAACTGGAAAAAAGAAACATTGACTAAACATCAGTGTTAGACTGAAGCTTAATTGTTACATAGCCCTAATAGCCCTAACCCTAACCCTAAAAACTGTGTTATATGGCCTTACTTGTCAGACAAGACTGCAAAGAACCTTGGACTGCAAAGAAAACAAACAAATAGATCCTTGACTAAGCCAACTTCACCACTTCCCCTAGACTCAGATACCCCAAACTTCACTGCCAAAGCCCCAGTCTTATTTTGGACATATGAGAGGATTCAATTAACTATAAAAGATGATTGTGCTTGGAGATGTTGAGGATCAAAGTGAGGGAGATAATGATGGAGATAATCAGAAATATGGACAATACATTAAGAACACTGAAGGCCTAAACTTATGACAGGAGAATCACTGTCCACACGATCACCAGAGGCTGGAATCAACATGACATCACCTAATAATAACAAGAAGACACCAAGCTAAACAGATTTTAATTACATTGCTGGCAATAACTAATCATTTCTCCTTGTCTTGAATCCAGGCTCTGCCACTTGTGGCCTTTAGATGAGTGTGTTTTGTGAGGGCTGAAGGTATGAGTCATTTATCACCTTCTGTAATGGCTATTTTTAGTAGAAACAATGGAGACTGTTCAGTAAACAGGTGGTCATTCTTTCTGGTAGAGGGGTGATGGAAGCCAAGACACCACGACAATCTAGGCAAATAAAAGGGGAGTTAAAGAAAGTCAAAGTACAGCACAGTGCACAGAGTTGGATTTGTATTCCATTTGGACATCCTGACCACAAGGTAAGCTTCTGTTCTTCTGCGTATTTTAGCAGAAGAACATTTATATGAGGTCAGCTATTCTAAGTCAGCTCAAGACTTTACTCAGGAAAGAGTCCCAGTAGTGATTCCTTTCTAAAAGGATATTATTTGTTTAGATGTGCCTGTATAATGTATGCTTTGCCACAAAAGGATGATGCTTAAAGTGTCCATTTGTCATAAGTGAACACAGTGTGAATAGCATAAAATTCCTCCTCTGTATTTAACCCATTCACTAAGTGGAGCAGCAGGCAGCCAGAAACACAGCGCCCGGGAAGCAGTGTGTAGGGACGGTACCTTACTCACACTGATCACAGGGACAACTTCCTAACCACTACTAGGCCACCAGCTGAATGTGTTGGATCATCTAATTCGCTCCTTATCAATACAATAAGACAACTATGTAAGAAATTAGACCACACTTCTGTCTTTTTGCTACAAATGTTTAACATCCCAAATGAGTTGAGCTGTAGCTATACTGTCCCTATTTCACAAGAGTGCACCTCGAGTAGAAAGAGTTCATTTATTGACCATCTGATCAGTTGCTGACAGCGAATGACTGGCTTAGGTTATGCTATTCGTCCCTCGGCTTCACGTTTTGACCAACTGAGGGAGCAGCAGTAAGTGAGACAACCCTCAAATGTCAACGTTAAGCTGTTTATTTGATATGGTATGTTTTCTAAACTCAATTATTTGATAAGAAAATGATCGTTTGGTTTTAACATAGAAAGTAGTGGTAGCAGAAACATAAACAATATGTAAAAAGCTACAATGTGAATGTCAAATAAGCCTTTGTGTTGTTTGCATTTCAACTGAGCATTAAAGTCACTTAAAGATGGCAATAATAAAAAGATCCTGTGGCTTCTGTATACAAGGTGGAAGAGCAAATATTACTAAGCGGTGCATTCAAATGAGCTCTTATCTAAGTATCATTTCAGACATTCTCTTTTACATAAGTAAGCAGAGCGCCTGCCTGAAACAGCTTCTGCATCGTACATGTGTGACGTACACCGTTAAAGACCAGAGGGCACTTAGATAGTAATCTAATTTAAATGTGCACTTATAGTTTAATAATATTTTATTAATCACTGAATCAATATTACACAGATATGTAAATGGGACTGTCACTTTTGCAATACTTTTGTGGTTATTCAGATATTTCTCGAGGCCATTTGAAAATACGAACATAGGCTCGCTAATCTCTTTAGCAGAAAAATCTGTCTCAATTGCTTTAAATGAACTGCGTTTTTTCCTTGGCTTGTCTAGGAAAAAAGACGATCTCCAATCACTTAATGACTCCTCTAATGACCCCTGCTTATATAATGGAGACTCAGTGGACTGAAGTCATGATCTAATCCAATCTTTTAATGGAGAACAACTACAGTTAAATTAAACAGAAAGAGTCCATTACGATGTTCATAAGTGTACATCAGCTGAACACTGTATGAGGACCCTGAACTTTTCTTTAAAATGACCATATCTCTTTATGTCTGGTTAGTATGCTGTCTGGCTAAAACCTACAGAGACCTCACCTGAGTTCAGATATTTCAGCATAAATCTGTCAACACAGTATCCGAGAAGCCAAAGAATTGTGACTAGAATTTTTCCACTTCCAATTTTTCCATGAAAACAGTGAGCATCTGATGGTTTCCAGCTTACTTAAGGAGACTCTATATAATACAAGGAAACACTACAGTCTGTCTCGGTTTGAACTAACAGAAGAGACTAAGAAAAAATATTAATATAAACTCCTGACTGTTTTATTGTTCCCTATCACAAAGCTGCATTGTTAATGTTTTTACAAACTTGATGTGATCTTCCTTTCCTGCTAATTTAAACAAAAGCAGAACATAAATGCCTGGACTGGCATTTGATTATGAGTAGTAAGGCTATACCAACTATGCTATGCAGACAATAGAAACATGCCTAGCTGCATGATCCTAACACTGTCACCTACATAAGTTAATGCAGACACTTGTTACAGGTCAGTCAGTATCATAAGTCCTTCTTCACCAAAGCATTCCTCAAAAGGCCATTATATGCTGAGGACCAATTACAAATCCAATGCTGGATGCCCCGACACTGAATAAAGAATTGCGTAATAACCCAACAATGAAACATGGTCTATGCTGAATGCATAAATATGGTGTATTTTTTCTTTGTCATGCAGAAAAAACTAATCCAATACATGCTTTTTAATGAGTGAATCAGCTATTCTAAGGTACACTCATCACTGAGACAAGCATTCAATTGTGCAAACTATAAAAAGTATTGCCAATAGGGTTCTCTGGAGACGTAACACATCAGCCTGAGTGAATCATGTCCGATGCCAAGCATCACCTTAAGGGGAATAAGAAAGCCAGCACTGGGCTGTGAGGAGTGGAATTATGCACCGTGGATTGATGGAGCTCCATCCAATACTTTTGGGATAAACTGAAGGGGTTTCTGAACCAGAACTATTTATCCGACATCAGTACCTGATCTTACTAATGCCCTTATGAATACAGTCAAATCCTCAGAGAAATGTTCCAAAATCTAAAGTACCACATGACTTACCACATGACTAGCTGTTACTCCTTATTAAGACCCTTGATTTCAGAAGAAATGTTGAGTAGCTGTCTGCAAACTTTTGGACATTTACTTTTGAATTCCCAGACATGCATTAAGCCTAATCTTGGACTAAATTTGAGTGTCAAAGGAGAATTCGCTTTAGAAATTCTATTTAGTATCATCTTTGTTTTGAACCTACAAAGTATTGGGTTAACTTAAAGGCTTCAGCAGTAATGCAGAAAACAGTGTTTCTTTGTGCAAAGACCCTTAGAGAAGGAGAGAGCATCTTGTGAACAAAGACCACTAAAGGACGATTTCTCTCTCACAGTCTCATTTCCTTGTCACTTGCACGTGAAGGTGACTCCTTTAAAGACCCATTTCAGTCCTGTACGAGGCACAGAAACCGAGGGAAAACGAACCGTGCATGGACACAGATGAAGGTCATAGCTGGTAGATGGAGTTACACTGATGTGTCCCCGTAAAACACTTTATCAGGAGGTGAAGAGGAGGCACACCGGTCACTTACATTACAGGCTGCTTCACACGATCAGAGAAACACAGTCCACCGAGCCTCGTCCACTTCACCGGTCTAACGCCTCCCCAACCCGAGCTTGAGTTGGGATCATAGTTAACGACGTTAAATTAAAATATTTTACTACTCCAGTGTAAACCAGCTGAACGTGCTGTAACCTCTACCATGGTCTGATTTTTCCAGCTCCTGTTGGAAGTGGTCGCTCCCTCCAGCCCTGCAGGAGCAGCCTTCTCCCTCACGTTCCCGTGGAAACGGACATGGACATCGCTGATTGGCCAGTGAGAGGTGTGCATAAGACGCGTAGCTCCGCCCATTTTCAAACTTTCTTCTCTGAGCTGGCGCACCTGTATGAAGGGGTGGAAGATACATTTTCATTGTACATTTGATACCAGGTCGAATCATACAATGATAACTGGGGACGCGGGGGACAGGGGGTCATTCTTTTCTCCAGGGCATAAAGGGAACCCAGGAACAAGGGATCTCCTCTCCCTCTCTTTCTCTTTTCTCTCACTGTCTGTATCTCTCTCTCTCTCTCTCTATATATATATATATATATATAGGCCAACATTCCAAATAGGGAAACAGTATTACTACCATGCAGCATTTAGACTTATGCCTTGAAATTAAAGGTATAGATTATCCACTAATCTAAATTTGTCAGCTGTTTCCTTACTTGGAAAACAATCTAATAGAAAAATGAATCAACCTTCCGCATCACACTGATCAACAATCTACACTGTAGCTCCTGTACTGATCCTGATACCAAAATAAACGGAGAAGATGGAGCTCAAAAGGTGGAAAACCCTTATCTATTCCTCGTTAGTTCTTTTTCTCCATTGATTCAGAAGAGAGAAAGATCCGGTATAATATGTGTTTATTTTTTCTATTATGTTATTTTCAAAGTTTCACAGACCAGCTTTTGGATGGCCTGTGCCCTATTTAGTAGCTAGACTAATTCTTCAGCTTTCAAATAAGATTAATGCAAAAGATCAATCAAATCTATCAAATAAGCCTTACCTTAAAAAATTAGTTGACTCTCCTGTGGTTTCCCACCTGTCACCAACACTGTCCTGCTCAATACTAAGCCTGCAATAACACAGGCTGCACCATCTCTTACTCCCAATTACACTTTTTTGGCATAAAAACACAGTGGATATCTCCTCTCCTCTCCCCTGGATATCTCCTCTACACAAAAGACTATTAAAATGAATTAATAAACTCTTTATTGATGTCAGAACACATCTCTACAACTAATCCTGAATTGTCTCACTGCTAATGACTGCCAAGGCAACTTTGGAAATCAAAGGTGTCCTATCGGCTAGCTAAAATGAGTTAGAATTAGTTCATCTTATTGTTAGATGAGAGAAATATAGCTATAGATAGTTCATGTTAGTAAATGGTAACTTAAGGCAAACGTTAGAAACGAACTATTATTAGCCATAGAATCTAATTTGTGAACTATAGGTTAGAAAGTAAAGTGTGTTGAACTAGCTATTTAGCTTGTTTACACACTTTACTTTCTATCCGTTCTTTGTGCATCCCAAAGGTGCACAATATATGATCGTGTAGGATGTATATTGTACTATAGTAGAATAGTCCCCCATTTCCCATTCATTATAGACCAGAAAAATTTTAAGAAGCCTGATTCACAATTCAAAATAAATTGTAATAAACTGTAATCTGACATATCAGCATCTGACTATTAGCTTCAAAGAGTGAAAGCTCTACAAAAGAGCAATTAAGGCAGAAGACACAAAAGATGCATGTATAACAAGTAGCAAGTCAGCTGTCACAAATGAGCCAATATGAATATTAAAACTGCAGAGAAGAGATAAGGGCTAAAATACAAAGACATGCCTTTAAACATAATTAAAGCCATGGTTATGTATTTTAGCCTTTCTGTTTTTGACACTCATACAGGCTAATTCGTGACAGCTTACTTGCTCCTTGTTATACATGTATCTTTGGTGTCTTCTGCCATATAGCTTCACTGGCTCCAACTAGTCATGAAGAAGAATCCATCTTTGATTCAACACAGACAGAAAAGGGCTCAGTCTGCACCTGTGAGTGTGTGCTTGTGTGTTTTGTGTTTTGAGTGAGTGATGAGTGATGGATCATTATTGTTGCACCTGCAGGAAGGAGTCAGACTGAAGAGAACTCACTGAGCGTAACAACACACAGGCGAATCAGTGTGTGCAGGTGAATCAACTATATACACTATATAGACAAAAGTATGGGGATGCCTGACCATTATATCAATAGGGACTTACACTCTACGTAAAAGGATTTCTGTGGGAATTTGAGCCCATTCATTCTGTAGAGCATTTATGGGGTCAGGCACTAATGTTAGAAAAGAAGGTCTGGCTCACAATCTCTGTTCCAGTTCATCCCAAAGGTGTTGGATGGGGTTGAGGTCAGGACTCTGTGTGG
>JBBPCY010013177.1:0-15382 GCA_037974405.1 Brachyalestes nurse
TGTGTGTGTGTGTGCGTGTGTGTGTCAGATGGTGAACAGCAGCAGTTCTATGCCGGGACTTATTACTGAAGGAGTGAGTGTAGAAATGCTGTGTCATGCTTCACACACAGCATTCTTCAATTGACCCTGTGTAATCTAGTATGGCCAACGAATGTTAAGAAGCAATATTGCTAGTGTTGTACTAACCTACTACTAGAATCCCATGGGAATGCTAGCAGAACTTGTTGAAGTGTGATTTTTTCAGTGTATTTTGATATTTATGGCCCGAATTGAAGGCCTGGCTCTAATAATAACAGTTTGTCACGGCTGTCCTGTGTGTATGCACCAATTGTACTGAAACAAATTTCTCAGACAGCATCTGCACTAAACCCTTTCTGATTGTGATTCTATTTCTATAAATCAGAATTTGGCAAAAGTGTGATTGCTTTATAAAACCCCCCATTAAACTGAAGGTTTTATATTGGCATTACTTTGACTGAGATAAAATAGTAATTTATCAACATGTAGCAATATAGCAATATTTCAACAATTTGAAACTCATTTCTTACCTCAACTTTCCTGTATTGCAGAATTACTTTAACACTCATTATAACAACTGAATTTACCCATTGTCATCTACACATCATCACTGCTGTAGCAAAACCTCATGTCTCAGAAACAATTACTTTATTAGAGGAGGAGTAAATGCTCTTTAAGGTGGATTAATTTGAAAGATTTTTGTTAGTCATCATGCAATGTTCTTGCAATGTAAAGGAAAGCTGTCGTTCACAAACAGCGTCAAACAAACAAAGGTATCATGTGACTTTTACACATTTATAACTATGCATCACTTTTGTCCATGTAGTTTGTTGGGAGCACTTCAGACTTGTCAACAACACCCCCCCACACACACACACACACAATAATGCGACTGAAAGGCAGCCGCACTCAGCGACCCAACCATGTAATGCACTAATTCCCATTTCTAAAAGTCTCAAACAAACAATGCCTGTTCCTCTTCCGAACTCCTTTCTGTCTGGATGCGTCTCTGCGAGCGGTCACTGGCTGTGACAGGCATGTGGAAGAGCTGTTGCACGGCTGTTTTGCCGTGAGTCAGAGACAGCGGTCAAAAGAATGAAAGCTGAGCGGACAGACAAATGCGGCGAAAGGAGGAAGGGGGGCGGCTTGAAAAGAGAGTGTGGGCTTTGACGACAGGGGCTTGGTTGTTGATTTTGCCCATCTGGTCTTGATTTGAGCAGAGAATGAGTGAGATGTTTGCTGCCAGGATTTGCAGGAGTTTATACCCCCCGTACCCCCCCTCGTTAAACCTCTTAACTCAAGTGGAATGTGTTCGGAGACCTCTGCGTAGCCGGCTGTAGCCCAGTAACTCAATTGGAAGGAGCTGGTGCAGTGAAAAGCCAGGTTAATGCGGGCCTATCTGTCAGTGTGCACAAGCTTGACATGATGGGGGCTCAGGCTTTGCCCTAGATCACCCATAAACGCAAACTGTGTGACATTTGCAAATGCTCTGCACTGAACAACTAAAACTAGTGTCCTGTCCCATCCAGCACCCAGGATTCTTTATGAGAATAAGCTTTAGAAGTTGCAGTTCTTTCAGACGATACTGAAGGCATGAGGTAGCATCTTTTTAATACCTGGCAAGATTTGAGCTAGGTGTGATCCCCAAGGGGGTCATTTTATTATATTTATTACATTTAATTTTTGTTTCCATCTCTCTCTAAGCACACTGTAACAATAGAATACATTCTGGACGTTGAATTGATAACAAAATATGTGTTTGTGAAAAAAATTTTATAGTTAATTTAACTTGATAAATATTGCACTTTTAGTGCACTGATAAACTAAAAAGAAAACATTAACTATTAATTCGGATGGTGCTTTTTAGATACTCGGCTTGTTTTTAAGTAACATTCAACAAAATGTAATCAAACTTCAAGTTGAATATAAAAGATTGTTTTGAATCTAATCCTAACCTGAACCTAAAACATAAATCTAATCCTAGCCCTAAACCTAAGGCTGTTGGTGAGCGTCTGAGTTACAGTAGATTCAATTTTTACCAATTAAATTAAAGTCTGACCTCATTATCAGCTTAAGACAAGTCAAGTTTCTTTATGTAGCACATTATTATATACAGTGGACATTCAACATGGTTTACACAGATAAAATAAGCATGAAAGCAAATAAATAAGCAATAAAAGTAAACATAAAAGGAATAGGGAATAAAACTGGTTGTGCCACGACTGAACAGACACAAAGAGGCACAAAGACAAGAACTATATAAAATATATAGAGTCAAAATGAAACTGCCCGAAATTACTCAGAAAATGCTTAGTACTAAATACACTATGCATTTATGGCATTTATCAGACGCTTTTATCCAAAGCGACTTCCATTCTCTAACTACAGGGGGCAGTCTCCCTGGAGCAACTACTGGTCAAGGGTCTTGCTCATCGACCCAGTGGTGGTGTGCTGAAGGTAGGATTCAAACCCCTGATCTCTTGGTCTAGAGGCAAGTATCCTACTCACTACGCCACTACCACAAAAAAAGCTGGTCACCAAAAGAAGTGGATATAAATACTATAGATAAATAAATAAAGTAATGAAGGTAAACTAAAAGGATATAAAGTGCAAACATTTTATGTATGTATTACTGGTCAACTGAAACTGGAGACAGTCAGGGCAGATCTGATCTCTATGAGGATCTGGTTCCAGCAGGGGGCAGCATAATGACTAAGTGCCATTTCACCCTGTTTAGTTTCAGAGCTGAGCTCCACTAGCTGACCAGCTCCAGCCCATCTAAGAGACATTCCAGTCTAATATTCATCAGCCATTCGTCACAGTTTGTGTACATGCCTCAAACAGGGGTATAAATGGAACATACAGGGGAAGAATCGAAAGAATTATTTCCCTGCACTTTTGTCTAATCATGTTTATTTAGTGCCATATGAAGGCTGTATTTTCTGACCTTAACAGACTTCATCACTCCACTGCTGCCACATTAATCAAATCATGTAGCTCAGTGGTTGCATCCATCAAGAACCGCCCCCTGTAACAGCCCATTAGAATGTCTCTCTACTGTCTGGACCATTTGTTTGTTTGAAACTCCCTGACCTAAAGTGAGGAACCCTGAGTTTGGTTTGCTACATTTTGGGAACAGTGGAGGTGGACAACTCTCGAAGTGGAAAAATGAAACGCTAAAAATAATTGAAAGCCCATATAGCAGGGTCTATTCATTCTTCTTCTGGAGCATTTTTCCTCCGCCTACACTTTTATAAAACTGGCTGCACCCCAACCCCCCCCATGTGATGTTTCATATATTAAAATCTTCTGTAGACCAGAAAACAGAGGAACAATGATATTTATAACACACATACTGCATGGCATATAAGAATAATGTTTATGGAGTAAATGTTTTTGAAAGTCTCAGAGTGATACGCAGGGACAACATCACAATTTTCCAAGTTAAATGAGTATTTTTAGAAGTAAAACATTCGAGCAGTTATCAGAAGACATCATGCAAAAACACAGAGTTTCACTGAGATCATTTTTAAAGCTGTGTCATGTTGATTTAAACTGACCGCAAAGGTAGGGACCTAACCATGACTGAAAACTAGCATCATTTAAGAGGCATTTTGGCCTAAAATTAGCATTTGCCATGATAGGTAATATTCTACAGTGCAATATTCTATCCCTCAGCTCCACTGGTTTGATAGAATGCATGATTCTACAAAATTTTCATGTTTTTGCTCATCAGCTACTATACCCAACACGCATTTACATCATACAGCCACTGGGAATCCCTGTTGTGTCACCCAGTCTCGGCTTCCAAGTAACTGGCTTATAAACCAAACCAAGCTAACTTATAATTTCTTTAATCGGCACAATAAATGAGCCTAAGTGAGGTAAGATCTCGATAGCCTCAGCTTTTAGCTTGTAGGGTTGTTGGAAAGTCTAGAGTGTGCTGTGGCATCACTATAAAAGGTGAGCTGGCATATTTACAGTTGGTTAGAACTTTAATTTTAAAGTGTCTCTTTCGTATAATTAGCTATTAATTACCTGGTTCTGACAAAAAAAAAACACCATTAAAAACCAAAACTAAAACCGAAACTAAATAAAAATGTAAGTAAAATGTGTGTTTTTTCAAAGAAAAAGCTTCTAATGCAACTATTAATGAAAACCTACTGAAAAATTAAACACTGGGATGAATTCAATGTGTCTGCCTCACACTTTAGTTCCTCCTGGACCAAATATTGACTCCTAGCCAAAAATGTTCTTGTTGAAAATAATACGTCTGTTACATTACTGCAGAAAGGGCCTGCAATTAGAAAAACGTGTTGAGAATAAAGCTCCTAAAGCGATGAAATTCAAAACAATCTGTCAGTTTTCACGCTGTTGAGGAAACGTTTATGGGAGGGGAACCTCAAGTTACAAAATCTATATTTTTCTATGGTGTTTCCAACCTGCCATGTTCCATAATCTAAATTGCGCTGGGCATTGCTGTGTCGGTCTGAGAGCCTGAACTCAATGATACAGTTACAGGAAAGACACAGGAAGAAAGATCTGGAAAGCCAGCGCAGATTTTACCACTGTGTTAATACCATCTGCTTACCATTACAACTGCGCTTTTAACAAGATATTTTATTCTCCTTTTCATTAAAACGGCTGCACTACACGTGTACTGTAATCAGGCAACACACATCGAAATCAGAATAGGGATCAACGTACAGCTGTCTTTGTTTAAGAGGTAAAATTCATTAAATACCGGCTCTGTTTACACCTGGTTGTAAAATGTGTGCCGGGCGATCAAATTACTAAATACAGCACAAAATAAAATTAGAAACGACCACCAAAACGAATCGTGATCCAATCGCTCAGACCACTTGCCAAGGTGGTCCAGGATGGATGTGACCACATAACTTCTATAGAGTAAATGTTAGTGTGTCCTGATGCATCCCCAAAAATATGTCCTGTGGCAGCGCACCAACAAATAAAAATATTTGAAGCTAACATAACCAAAATAACTATAGTAAGCAATTAAATGGATGAAGTTTTCCATCATTACATTTACGGCATTTTGCAGATGCTTTTATCCAAAGCGACTTCCACTCTCTAACTACAGGGGCAGTCTTCCTGGCGCAACTTGGTTTTAAGGGTTATGCTCAGGAACCTAGTGGTGGTGTGATGAAGGTAGGATTCAAACCCATGAACTCTTGCTCAGAGCCAAGTATTCTACCCACTGGGCCACCACCACCTTATTTTGTAGCGTGGAAGGAGATGTGCTCAACAGCTACTTAGTGACAAATACTGAAAGTAATATGCAAAGTTGTCCTCTTGGAGGCGCATGACCTCATTATGACTCGTTACGATATGTGGAGCAGCATGGTAATAGTGTCAGTGTCAAGATTTAACACTTTTCTGGCCATTATCTTGTGATGTAAAAGTTCAACCTTGACAAAATCTGGGATGCTGCATCAGTACCACACTCATTTGAAGGACACCACATTTTGTAAACTTTTGTCCAAAATGGAGGGGCTTCATTTGTGATTGGTTGTCATGTCTACTACACTGTGTTTAAATTCAATGCTTTCTCTGGAGAGATGAAGTGGCGTTTGTGTTTCAGAACATCGGTACCTGACCTCCACTAATGCTCTCGAATGATCCAATCAAATCCTCACAGCAATGTTCCAACATCAAGCCTTCCCAGAGATTATCATCCCAGAAGATTAGAAGCTTTTACTGCAGCAAAAGAGGAACAAACTGTTCCTATTAATCCCCTCTGATTTCAGAAGAAACACTACATGTTTGGACACACAGAGTCGATTCTAATAATGATTTCCTGTCTGCCACAAACCTTTGGCAAAAATGTGTGACCACAGATGTTTTCCAGCTCATTAAATTTAAAATCAAGCATTTTGCTTATTAAAATGCGCTTTATGAAACCTCCCTGACAAAATCAACATTAGGAAATGAAGAAGTGGACTGCAGTAAACTTTGCAGATTATTCAAGGCATCTCAGGACCAGGCCCTAAATTAATCTGGCGGTTCGCCGTGGAGGGTTTAGATGCGTGTCTGGAAAGGCCTTTGGGGACGGAGAGAGGCGAGGATTAAAACGGTTTCACTGCGAATAGTTACGCTGGACGGGAGTCAAAAAAGCAGGAGAAGGAAGTTATTGTTTAGCTGGCTGGACAGCGCTGGACAGCGGTGGACAGCGTGCGGCGGGTGCCAGGCAGGGGGATCGAGACAGCGAGCTCCAGAGATGAAGCGGAGATTAGAGGAGGGTTACTGAGTGGTGAGCCAGATGAGCAGCAGGGAGACGGGCCTCCGTCTGTCAGTCTCCCTCGCTCTTCTAGCTCTGCATTGGCTTTAATGCTGCTGTAGCCCTGAGATCTTCAGTGTAGATGTCAAATTTATCTTGGTGACTGCTGCTAGAACACCCCATGATGAGGAGTGAGCAGTCTAGTTTGCACTGGTCCTAAAGAGCATTATTAGCACACATTTGCACTCAATAGCGCAATAAAACTCGTAGTTATTCTCCATTTTATCTATGTATGAGTTTCTCATAGTTAAAAAAGTTATACCTCATTTAGTTCCAAACTTGTAATCTGATTGGCTTTTTGAGACTTTCTGTGAATGTCAGTACCTCCTGATACGTAGACTCTAGAAATTCGAGGTGCTTATGTTCCAAAGGCACCTACGAATTGTGAAAAAACGTGAATGCATGTTGTGGCAAAAAAATGCCTATAAATGCCTATTTTCCTCCCAATATGTTCCCAAAACTCTTTTATTTCATTTTAAACTCAGTTTAATACATTACCCTTAAAGAAAATGTAACGGTATCCGTACTGTACAGTTTACACTGAACTCCTGCAGTGCTAGAGTGTAAATACCGATGTTGCCCCTGTATAGACTGTGCTGTAATTCATGCTGCGCGGTTTCTTTGGTATGCACCATTGTCTTTTTTGGTATAAGCAGGTAAATACAGTAATAATAAAAGGGCAGCAGTACTAAAAAACTCTCGACAGTACTAAAAAATTATAGTTATATTTAATACGGAAATGTACCTGAATTTACATTCATATTTCTGTTACAAAATTAGTGCATTATATTTTTCTTAATAATTTAGCATTTAAAAATGTATGAAAAAATCTAATGAAAAATTATATACTGCAAAAATTATAAAAAGCAACGAAAAAAAAAGGAGGAGGATATTTGCGGTTTCCACAAACAACGACTGATGCCGTGAACTCTGAACTGCACAACAAATTTTATGACAGGAACAATTTTATGATACAACAAATTTTATGACATGTGTGACTCTTCGTCTATGAGTGTAAATAAATTTCTGTTTTCGTGTCATAATACATGCCTTAGAGCAGGGGTCACTGACCCTGCTGGATCCTAGAGGTCTACTTCAGATTGAGGTTCCAACCACGATCTGCCAGATCTTCTCCAGCTAATTAACTTTTGCAGTCTTTGACAGGCTGGAATAAATGCATTAGTGTTAGATAAGGGGAAAAAGGAGGGAGGCAACATGAAAGTAGTTTGGTACTAAACGGTTTGGGCGTCCCATCTTATCTTCAAAGGGCCGTTGTGGCTGTAGGTTTTCTTTCTAATGAAGCCCCCTTGGTCAGTTGTGTGAAGACTGAGAACAACTGACTCTTTAGGAGAGGACCAAGGGGTCATGGGTTCAAATCCTACCTTCAGTAAACCTCCACTGGGTTCCTGAGCAAGACCCTTAACACCAAGTTGCTCCAGGGAGACTGCCCCCTGTAGTTAGGGAACGGAAGTCACTTTGGATAAAAGTGTCTGGCAAATGTAAATGGGGAAGCCTGCCAGTCTTCTCACAGGTTGATCAACATGGGGCGTCTTGACCTCAAGTAAATCTGAAAAGGGCTTAAAATCTTTGAAAACATGGCCTTCTTTTCTCAGACATGTTTATGGAGATCTTAAACATGGCCAGTATCACTTCCATCAGTGGTTTCATTTCAAGATTGCTTAATTTCTAATTTGTCCTACACTCATGTTTTCAACAACAATAAAATCAATTTTACCACAGTCTCATATGCAGTTGCTGTCAAATGACTTCGCTCAATATGTCGAAATAAAAGACCTTTACAAGTATCTTTTTTATTGCTTATTATTTTGTTCCTTTCTCAAAACGGCAAGAAATATTTTTCAAGCATATTCGCAATAAACTCATGTTTGTGTTCCTAGAACAAGAACACATTATTTTGAAACGTACTTCTTGGCTCCAAGTTAAACTGGCATGATTTGAACTTTGGATTTTTACCTATTTACTTATTTTTATGTGGTTAAATACAGTTTTGATGGATTTATGCTCTCCTGAGTGTATTAAATGCCAATACCCTGACTTCCACTCAAGTTTATTAGTGAAGAAATGAAGCTGATTTGCCTTGTGATTGGTTACATCCCAGAGATTGTGCCTTTTAGCATTTTATTGTAGGCCAAAATGATGTGGAAAGAGAAGAATGGAGCCTAACAAACTTCAGGATGTGTTTAAAGTACTTTACACTTCTCTCTTGCTGAGCAAGAAATGAGAAGCCTTCCCATTTCCAGGTTATGAGTCAGATATACAGCAACAGGGGAAGCCTAGCAACCAGCACACAACCAAGTGCTGTAAGAATACATTAGGCCTATAATAAATGAATGGCCAAAATAGTCCAAAACAGTCAAGTCTTGTTATCTGAATAATAACAAAGATAAAATGTAAAAGTATTGAAAATATGACTTTATATTTGTTCATAGGGCTCAGGATGGCACAGTGGGTAGCACTGTTGCCTCACACAGTTGGGGGTTGAGGGTTCGAGTCCGGGTGCTGGCCTTGTGTGTGTGGAGTATGCATGTTCTCCTCGTGATGGTGTGTGTTTCCTCTGGGGTCTCTGGGTTTCTCCCACAGTCCAAAGTTACACTACTATTGCATTACTTTTAAGTTACTCTCACCAAAATAACTGGAAATATGGATTTAGCTCTAAATGGAAGGTGATGTTGTATCTGACTGACCTGGGCTTAAAAACAGTTCTATCCGACGTTAGATCAGTGGCAGGTTCACTCATCTCTCTTTTCTGTCTGACTACAAGAAGTGAAACATGTTGGTGGACGTTTCTCCTCTCTGCTGATCTCGCGGTGACTTTGGGGAATTTGTATGAAGAAAAAAAAACATCACTTCATTCCGGGTTAAAAATGCATTGTAACGTGAGTTACTGACATTTGTACAGAGTAAAATATTACCAATTTTTTTCTGTAAAGCCTTACATTACCGCGTTACAGCAAAAAGCAATGCATTACAGTAATTCCTTACTTTTATAACGCGTTACTCCCAACACTGTTCCCAGAGTAGAGTAGAGTAGAGAAGTGGAGAAAGTAGAGAAACACCCTGGACAGGTCACCAGTCCTTCACAGGGCAGACACACAGATAAATACAGTCACACACATCTCCAGTTTACCATACATGTATCTGGACTGCCTCCACAGTGTGGTGGCTGAACTAGCCACAGACTCACCAGCATAAAGTGCTCCACCGAACACCACAGACTCCCCCACACAGACGAACACCACACACCCACCCATAAGACTCCATAACTCCTTCCTCCTTCACACACCCACCAGACTCTATAACTCCTCCTCCGTCAACACACCCACCAGACTCTATAACTCCTCCTCCGTCAACACACCCACCAGACTCTATAACTCCTCCTCCACCAACACACGCCCGTCAAACTCGATAACTCATCCCCTGTCACATATTCACACAATTTGTGTATATTGTATTAAGTATTTTCTGCAGAGTTTATATTAGATTTATTCAGACTTTGTATTTTATATTGTTCTTATAACATAAGCAATTTCCTCTGGGCAGAACATGCACTCTCCACAAAAATTCAAGGTTTTTGTGCCTTCCTTTCTAACCTGTGGGTGTTTTGGTTGAAACTAAGCTGGTATTTGTGCTCGTTGTGATGTCTTACCAGTGTGTACTATTGCATAACACTGTTTTTCCTTTATTCAAGCAGCCCAGCCAGGCAGCCAGAGCCCCTGTCAAACTAGGAACAGACAGTTTTGGCAACAAAAGTCACTGCAATTTGGTGTTTGTGACCAGTTGTATTACAATATTTTAAGTGCCTTTTAAATAAAATCCTTTCAACCATAATGTTCTTTTAAAACCCATAGCAAATTCGTCAGTGTTTTACTGCCATTGATGGTCTTACTTCCAGCAAAGCAGCCGAGTCAGTGTAAATGAGAGTAGGGCGAGACATCTGGTTTAAGTTAGTGCTGGTTTAGCAGCCCCCACTGAATCCGAATCAGTGTTCCCAAGCTCGGTCTTTGGACGTGTCTTGTGTGATTTTAATCCGAGGCAGGAAGCTCGGGTCAATTAATCGGTCAGGGCACACAACGTCTAGCGGGAGTCAAGAGCAACATGAGAAAACCTGACCTTTTACTTTCTCCGTTTATCTCAATTAATATTTCCAACTCAACCATCATGTATTCTAATTGTGACTTTAGGATTAACTTTCTTCTCCATGGTGCTCAACATAAAGGTCCTAAAAAGAGGGTTCTCAGGATTGCTCACTTTTGGTTCCGAAAGGAACGAAAGGAAACCAAAAGTGGTTCTGTTATGGCATCTCTCAAGAGAGCCTTTTATGTTTAAGAGCTCTAATGCTGGATCTAACAGAAGATACATCCTTCACGCTTCTTGACGGTGACAGACAGCTTCAGGCAGAAGTTCTCATCTAGAAAATGAAGCTCTGACTGACCACATCAGGAGCGCTGCTCTCTCCAGAGGTTATGCCTGTTTATTTCGATTGTGATAAATTTATCTTTCATTAGTCCTTCTCTCGGACGTCTTGGGTAAGCCATATTTGTTTTGGAGTTTGGAGTACATTAGGACTAAGAGGGTCAGCGTGGTCCACCTTTGACTGGCACTAGTTCCCCCTCCCTTGGGACTTATAGCCTCTTGGCCAGGGAACAAGGCCATGTTTGATAATAAACATCCCAGTTCCTACCCATCGCTGCTGAGTGGTGCTGGAAGCTTTTAGTGCCTCAGTGCCAAGATAAATGAAGGTTTAGTTCAGGTTGTCTGAGCAGAAATTGTTCACAGCTCCCCTGCAACCCTCAAAGACTGCAGCTGAATGGGACTCTTCTAGCAAATAACATCTGCTAATGAATGTGCGTTGGAAAGTTTCAAGAAACTGGTGATCCAGGACGACACCGAATAGGTTTCAGACCGTTTTACCAACTGTTTTTCCAACTCTCCAGACCTTACTGACACATTCTCCTAAGTCTCTTTTCCACTGCTTGGTCAACCCTACTTGAGTCCACTTGCTTTCTGGTACCTGGAACCTCATTTGTTTTCCACTGCAGTCAAGACCACCTTGATGTATCTGACACCACAAGAAACTGTAATCTTCATCAAGATAAACACAGTAGCAATGGAGAACACTAAAGGGATGGTGTTCTTTGGCAGGTTCGTTGTGTGGGATGTCCAGAGATGTCCAGTGTTGCAAAATAGCGATGATCAGTAGTCTGAACTGCTTTTACATCACATGTTGGGACAGCTGGTGGCCTAGTGGTTGGGGAGTTGCCTCTGCAATCAGAAGGTTGTGGGTTCAAATCCCAACTGCCACTCTCATCACTGAGGTTCCCTTGAGCAAGACCCCACACACTGCTCCCGGGGCCCCTCTTGTTGGTGGCAGCCCACTGCTGCACTTGGTGAATGGGTTAAATGCAGAGACAGCATTTCACACTGTAACTATGTAACTATAAGGGGCCGCTTTACTTTTGATCTCTACTCAGCATGCTTGGATACATGTACCCAGGGTACCAGGTACATCTTTTCTGAGTTTGTGAAAGATGTCCAAGGATATCTCACTGGAAGGCTTCTGTTCATTCTTCCACATTTAAGAATGAGGAAGGCATCAAATGTGAAAATTAAACACGTACCAAAACACTTCAACTTAAATACTTCTAAAAAACCACCCATCTTTTGACCGGTATTGTGCATGTGTCATTTTGCACAGGCAAAAGTTTGAATACCCTTGCATAAAGTACATAATTGTGTAAAAAGTACATAAAATTAGTTTACATCCCGTTCAGAAAAAACATTTTTATATGACATTTGCTCTGTACTTTTAGTACATCATTTAAATTTATTCACCAAGTTTAACCAAACATAACATACATGTCATAATTTTAGAACTTAAATTGGAATTTAAATGTTATTTTAAAATTATTTTTTCCAATGTTTTGAATTCTGCAAATAAACTTTTCATGGTTCATTAAAATGCAGAAAAGTGTATCCTCTGCAGAGAACATGTACTTATTTACACTTAGAACATCAACAAAACATGTCATTTGACCAGGGGTGCCTAAACTTTTGCACGACTGTATGTATTATTCTGCTTCTCGCTACAGTTTACACAGTTAATCTAGTCAGGACATCACTCTTACACAGCCCACATTCTTCTGCAGCTGTCTCATGCTGCCTTGTCCTGCATAGTTGCTGAGCTGAACATACTGTTGTGTTTTGAGCCCAGTTGTGTGTTGACTGTGTCTTGGTCACTTCTTTTGTGTGGTCCTTTAAACAAGCACCATATGTGTATCCACCAAGATGTTATTTTATTCCATTGTGCAGTCAAAGGTTTTAGCTTCCCTGGTCAAACTACACGTTGTTGTAAATTTGTAAACAAGTGTACATGCTTTGAAGAACACACGTCTGCACATTGTGATGGACAATTACTGGTTACGTGCTGAATTGAGCATATTTAAGGGGATATACATTAAAAGTGACCTGTGAAAAAGTTACAGCACATTTTAGGTCTTGTTGTTTCATGTCTGCGCACAACTGGTATTCTTTTATACAGTTAATAAAATTAGTCTTCATTTTGACTCTTTCCTTTTTCTACCACCTGAAAAAATATATTAAATTATATTGCATCTACACAAATCAGCGTATTGAAGTAATACTGATGTCATATAGACTATGTGTCTAAATGTTTTTAGACACCCGTTCTTCTGAAATAGAGAAGGTTTTAATAGAAGAAGCTTGCCCTCCTTTGCTGCGGTAACAGCCTCCACTTGTCTGGGAAGGCACTAGATGTTGGAACATTGCTGTGAGGATTTGATTGCAGCCATGAGAGCATTACTGAGGTCTGGTACTGATCTTGGATAATCAGTTCTGGATCAGTTCTGGATCACAAACTCCACTCCAGCTCATCCAGAGGTACTGGATGGAGCTCCATCCTCACTCTAGAGACCACAGCCCAACATTGGGGGACCCTCCAGCTGGTGGGCTTGGTACCTCAGGCGCATGTGTGGCTGCTATAGAATCCTTCCTATTACTTAATGCTTTTCTAGGGAGTATATACAAGACGAATGCTTGTATCAGCAATAGGTGGACCTTAAAGTAGCTGATCTGTTACGACTACACAGACACACAGAGATGCAGAGACAAGAACAGTATATTGTTTAATGTCTAAAATAAATGTCAGACTCTGTTGAAATACTTTGAAAAACAATCTGTAGTAAATACACAAAATGCTGTGATCAGTAAAAATACATACTATAGACATTATAAATACTATAGACATAAATTACTGATACGCAATTTGCACAAATGGTAGTTTGGAGTCCATTGTATATAATAGAGATGAGTAGTAGAAAAATACCATTGGAATACATAATTATATTGCATATGTGGATTTTTTTTTACTTATAGTGCATTATGTGGAAATCATGTGCAGATTTGAACTATATGACACTTTTCAGTGTGTAGCTAATGTCAATTTCTTTTTTTTTTCTCTCTCTTTTAACAACAGCTGGAGAACTACATCCAGGACAGCATTAAGACTGAGATGGTGCATATCCAAGCGAATGCAGTCCACAACCAGACAGCCACCATGCTGGAGATCGGCACCAATCTGCTTACTCAAACTGCTGAGCAAACCAGGAAGCTGAATGGAGTCGAGGCCAAGGTAACCAAGATTAGCATAAACAGCCAAGATTAGCATAAATAAACAAGATTAGCATAGCTAACTCTTCCAAAAGCATTTTGTTTTGAATCTGCATGATATCTGCATCTGTTTCTGTATTCACTAATTGTTCTTTTCTCTGTTTTACTCTGGTTTACTTTTAGAGATATTAATAACTTATCGTCCAAAAGCCTGTTAGAAACATGCTAATTGTTTCATTCACAGAAACATGCCGTCAGAGAAGGAGTTCTGCATGTAAAAGAGCAACCATCAAGATGTAATGCATGCTTTTGTGATGTTGATTGAAGGTAATGAATCAGACATCAAGGCTGGAGATTCAGCTGTTGGAACACTCCTTATCGACCAACAAACTGGAGAAGGAGCTTCTGATGCAGACGTCAGAGATTTCAAGGCTTCGGGACAAGAACAGGTACACTGCATTCAAAAACATTACATATGTGTATGTGTGCACAGTACTCTACAAAATCTTGAGCCACCTCTCATTTCTTCATATTTTGCAACTTTATTTTCATCTCAACCGTGTCTAATATACAGAGAGACGAAATGGCAAAGCTCAGGTTCCACAGTGTACATATAGTGCAACAGATATAAGAACAGACATTTGTGAAACAAAACAAAACAGTGCAAATATGAAGTATAAAATAAAATCCAAAGATACAGACTTTCTTTTATTTTTAATGTAGTTTTGAGGAACAGTTCTCCAGGCTTCCTGAAGGGCTTTCAAAGTCTCTCAATATGAGTCCAGTCCCTGAACCTGACCAGCTTGACCAACGTATGAATTATATTTAACAAGAAAAAGAAGGATACATTTGTTTTTTGTTAGACAATGCTGAGCATTTTTATCATGTTTATAGATGTACGAGAATGTAACGTTAGGAGTCTTGCCCAGGAATTTATTGGTGTAGCATAGTGTTACTCACCACAGTATAATAAAAGCACTAATCCATGATAAATCAGCACCTGCAAATAAGGCAGAACTGTTTGCTGCTTGAAAAGGTGCTGGAAGGGTTTGGGCACAAGCTATTTCCAAAAATGACAGGAAAGGATGTGGTGAATCTGTGCTGCTTTGATAAAGGCAAAGGGGCAGATGGTGGCGGGGGGTATTTTAATGAAAATCCATTAAACTGCACTTACAGGGACTACTGTTAGATAGTTGTTTTAAGTGTTTCAAATATTCTCTTGAAAAAGGTTTTTAAAGATGCAGCTTATTTATTTATGTAAAAAATGGCCTGTAGTGTGTGTGTGTAGTATGTTAGTGTTGTGTAGTGTTAAAAGAGAGTGTGAGAGAGTGAGAGACAAAGAGAGAGAGAGAGAGTGTGCGTGAGAGAGTGTGAGAGCGTGAGAGAAAGAGAGAGAGAGTGAGAGAGAGAGAGAGGGTG
>JBBPCY010013223.1:0-15379 GCA_037974405.1 Brachyalestes nurse
TTTGATTACTTTTATAGGGAGTAATCAGTAATCAGTAGTTTAATTACTTTTTTAAAGTAACTTGCCCAACACTGATTAACAAGACTGATTGTGTTGACACAGTACTAGCAGTTATGGATAATAAAGTGCATGTGTTACATTTAGTTTATCCAGAGCGACCAGCATCAGTGCTCAAGTAGTCCACATCTGTTTCTGAAACCTGTAAAGCTTGCTTAAATCAAGGGCCACTATTCAACTAAGTTACTGCACGCTAGGTAGGCTACACATAAACAACACAAAGAAAAGTCAGACGTTTTTGAATCACTTAACAAACCTGCAACAAAAGTAAAGTAATTCAGTTTTAATTCCGAGTTATTTCAAGATGTGCCCACCCAAACTACAGTGCTACAGCATGATATTGACGTGGCTGGAGAAGTGTCAGATTATGCCTACTGAAGTGGCCTACCTTTTGGAACAGGGACTCGATAAACCTAGTTATTGTTCATGGAGCTCACCGTGCCTTTTGTTTCCGAAACCGCCTCTTGTTTCTGCACAGATTATTGTAAGTTTTTGGACAATTGTCAGGAGCATTTAAATTGTTTGACGTACTCTGACGTACAAAATGTACTCTGAACTTGGCTACGTGTGAATTTAGAAAAGCCACTGTAACTTGGGAAAGCACGTTGGCCAGGGTCGGGTCCTTTCTTCATCGCTTTTTGGTGATGGTAAGGTATTACGAAGTTTTGTTCGAATTTTCCCCGGATAGTTGCCCCACACAGTACTCTTTTGAAACTGTCCCAATTATTTGTTTGGCTGATGCCTGTCAATACGCATTTGACAGTATTAAACGCCTACTGTCTGATTTGCCAGTTTTGAGTGTCCGTAATGTTGCCAGGACATTTAAGTTGGAGGTGGACGCCAGCTTGGTTGGAGCGGGCGCTGTGTTACTCCAAGAGGATGCAGCCGGGGTGGAGCACCACATGTTATTTCTCTCAGAAAAACGCCGAAGGAGCTCCCGCCTCCAGATCTGGTCTGGGAGCAGCCGTGTTTTCGGGCTCTTCTTGTAACGTGAGCGTGGGCGTTAGCTGTTGTTTCTGTATCTGAATATTTGTATATATATTAATGATGCACCGAAATGATTTTTTTGGACCGAAAATGAGGAAACACTTGACCTAAACCGAAACCGAAAACCGAAAGAAAATTTTATTATTAAATTATAAAACGAATACATCTGTTACAAAACTATGAAAATATTTATTTAGCATTCAAACAATGTACAATATAAAATAAAAATTGAAATAAAATATTTTACTTGGCCCCACTCATGCATAGCCTAAAAGCAAGATAGCTGAAATATTATACAATTAAAACTAGTGCATTTAGTGCATTAAGTGCATTTTAATATTCTGAACGAAGTGCATGAACAAAGTGCATTCAGAATAAGCGCTGTTGAAAGATTAACAACATTCTCTGTAGGCCTGTAACAAAAATAGTGTGTTAAAACAAAGACTGACAAAGACTGCTAGACTGGCCATCGGATTTGGGCGGGCGCGGAATTCTGTCTGCGTCCCCCGCCCCGAAAGAATGATAGTGAGTAGGGCCCCGGCTGCGCGGAATCCATCATCAGCAGCACACCCCCTCCCAGTGGGACATGGAGAGCGGCACCACTGCCGTTGCATTATCATTGCGTCATCACTTTTTCGGTCAAGTAAGAAAAAATTCGGCCGAATTCGGCCGAATATTCGTTGGCCGAATATATATACATATATATAATCACTCTGTTATTCTGATTTGTATATAGATACACTCGGATAGGGGCGTCCCCTAGAGGCGGACACCACCCCATAGTTAGGTGGATTAGCGAAGCAGTAGTGATGCGCGGGTTGACACGCGACCCGCGGGCAACCGTAGGTGATCCGTTTGCGGGCGGTTTTAGGGCGGGCGGGTCAAAACGTTACAAAACGCATTTCATTATCGATCAAAACTTGTTGTAAAGGGGGTTCGAGATTTTTTTCCTCAGGTCGGGTCGCTTTGGGGTCATTATCCACGCCTATTTTTGCGAGTTGGGCGGGGCAGTTTGGATCTCCTGAGGGTCAGGTTGGGGCAGATGTTAAAAAAGCCGACCCGCGCAACACTACAAGGCAGTGTTTTGCCTTGACATTGTTTTTTTTTTGGGAGAGAGCAACTGTCAAGAGATAGACTATGCTTAGGGACGTTTTTGTTTTATTCTTTAAATTCCTTTGGTGTCTTCGGAAGACCCAACCTGTATCATGGAATATATTCATTAAGGATATATATTCATAATAATTTTTCTCTTTGGTGTTTAATTCATGGACTTTTAAACCTATTTTGTGATTTGATTTTTAAACGGACAATTTTGTGATTTATTTTAAACTGAGAGAAACGTTATAGTGTTGGTTTTTATATTTAATCGTTTTATCCAAATCATACTGTAAAATTATGTAATTGTGTAAATGATCTGACTTATACAAACACGTGGAAAACGTAGAGCCGAAAGAGTCACCTACTCTTGGTGAGCCGATACTGATACTGATCACTATAAAGAGCGGAATTCCCCTCACTAGATCGTATATATTTATTTATTACATTTCTAAGTTAATTTATGGTTTTAAGGAGCATATATATTTACAGAGAGAGAGATGTTCAGTCTGTGTGAGTTTAGTCGGGTTTTTTACTATATTTTAAGTGAAGCTGGACCAGGCTTGTAGATGTTCATGAAATGACAACCTGTTCAGGTTTCTTTAGATTTTCATTTAATGACATTCACAGTTTAGCACTTGGGTCATATGGAGTCATTTCAGATTCACGCACAACATCTTTACACTGCTGGATTAATGTCTGCTCTTAGATCAGTCTGGAAACGTGTCGGATTTCAGATCAGTCTGGAAACGTTTCTGATTTCAGATCACTCTGCTTTTGGCCACAAGAATTCCAGACTCATTCACACTACTGGCTTTACCACTTATCCAATTTATTTCATGAACTGCGTATTTTTACTGGAAAGTTGAGGGACCAACTATAAAGGAAAATATGTCAAATAAAACAAGTTTCCTTTTATAAGATGAAAGAATCTATAACAGTGCATGTCTGACATCCTGGTTGTGTGGTGATACAGAGCCTAGATCACCACACAAGACTAGACTGTCCTTTAACTTTAAATGCACTCGTTAACTGTTTCAGCACTTAATAGCTCCTTAAATTTCTAACACTCTTCTGATCCACATTATAATTTTATTAGGTTACTTTCTGTAGGTCAGTAGTGATGAATAATAAAAACTGACATTTTCTGGCTAATACAGAAACTCAAATGTTGAACATACTCTAAATGTATTATGAAAGAATACGGTACTATTTGTAGTAAATATTGAGCCAGAAATGTATAAACTGGTAGTGTAGACTGTATTTACACTAAATGCTCTGCACTGTTTATTCCGTTTCTCAGACAGATTTTATGTTTTGTATTTTGTTTGTTTATTTTGAACCTCTGGTTCTCCAGAGGAGTCTCAATCATCTCACTATAACCTGTGAGAAACTCTTTATCTTCTCATTTATCAGGTTCACTGACGGTTAGAGTGGATCTATTTTTGGGGCGTCATGTGAGGATTTAAGTGAGTATCATTAGTTTTCGATTATTCAAGACTTCTTTCTTCTCTTTAGTCCTGGTCAACTGCTTTGCTGCATTCTCTCTTCTGATTAGGCCATGCTTTCTATTTACCAGAAATGGTTTTGACCTTGAGTGGTGCAATAACATCATTTCAGCTGTATCCTCTTTGCCTCTTTCTCTATCCAGTGCACAGTGACACCCAGGAATCCCCTCATCTTTCAGTCAAACCAAATGTCGACAGTGACTGAAACATGTTGCTCAACTGAGTTTTTAATTTTGAACGTCTCTCATCAGCGAGGTTCTCTGTTTTTGATATCAGTGTTCTGCGACACACTGGGGTGTACTTGCTGTCAAGTACTGTCAGAAAGTGCCTAAAACTCTTGTTTTCCACAATAGACAGGAGCAAGTTGCAATCAGTAATCAGGTCGGACAGTATTGCATTGGTGATAGCCAATGGACTGGCCATCTGGCGTACCGGGCAGTGCCCGTTGGGCCGAAGGAAAATTTGGGCCGGTGCGAATTCCCTTCAGCACCCCCCCCCACCCGGGAATGCTATCGATCGCGGGGATGGTACATTTGACCAGCGCGATGGTAAAATTGGGCCGGTCAGGTATTTGGACCGGCGCGAAATCCCCCCTCTCCCACCCAACGGGAACGACAAGCTGGTGGGCCGGTCTCGGCTCAAAATGCCCGGGCCGATTTTTTGTGCCAGTCCAGCCCTGGTGATAGCTTTCTGCTATGGATGACTCATGCTGTAATGCTCGACACCATTGTCCAAAACTTGCGAGACTGAAGGCTGTTGTGGTTCATTTGTGATGCTTTTGTTCATCTGGTATTCTTCAAATCTGTAAGAGGTAAGCATATTAAACAGATGTCAGAAAATCCCTTATAGCCACAAATGAATTGTATTGAAACTACTTTTTATTACTCATATTATTAATATCAACCTTAACACTGTGTTATGAATTGTATGTGTATGTATTGTATGTCTTTGTAGCTGCTGACCGCTGTCTACTGTGTGTGATACTGTACATTGACTAACCTTATGTATAAGTACCCAGGGCTGGACTGGCCATCTGGCGTACCGTGCACTGCCCGGTGGGCCGAAGGAAAATTTGGGCCGGTGCGAATTCCCTTCATAATTCCCTTTATAATTCTTTCTTACAGTCGCGTTTTTTACAGTTCCTCTTCATTGGTTGTCCTGCAGTTTGATTGGATGGATGCTGTCGGATCAAAACAACGTGGATCTAATTTGATGTTGTGCTGACAGCAAATACATGCACAGACGCACACATGAAAGGATACAGAGCGTTCCTTTGTCACAATACCAGTCAGCGGCCGCTAGAGGTCACTGTAGGACAATGAACTGGCCTCCACCTCCCACTGCTGACTCAAGTTAACTTTTGATTTCTCCTGTCTGTTCATTGGTTCTCTGTCTAGTAACCATTTGTATTTAAGTTAGTTAGTCCTGAGTTTCGGTATGGGAGCATACAATACATTTAGTTTGGTCTGTGTCCTCACATTTTTTGTTCGTTGTTTTCTTGCTTGTCCATTGTGCCTGTTTTTGTTCTATCTAGTTTGTGTTTTGTGTGGTAAGTGAAACAGAATGATATTCTGTGTAAATACTGTGACTAGGTGTGGAGCACATTTTGAACATATCAGTTACAATATGTCAATGAACCTCTTCTTGTAGGCATAAACCAAAGAAGCTGGTGTGCTGCTACTGAGAAGCCAGCTCTACAGTAAGAGCTTCATTCCCCTAACTTCTCACACTTGGTCACATGTGTAATGTAAAACTCTTTGAGGTTCTTTTGTTGTGTATTTGATTTCAAATATTTGCATAAACTTGGTGTAGGAAATATTATTGATTTTCAATATCTCATTGTGATCCTCTCGAGATCCTGAATCTTCTCACAAAAAGTCATAATATGAGATGTCTCCTAGGGTAGGATATTTTGGTGCAGCCCTACTTAGATAAGGGGATCACTAATGTACACATGTTTGTAAAAACAAAGTGGTCAAAATTCCATGCATATGAAGTAGGTCTGAAATCACGGTAAACATACCCTATGAAAGAACACAGCAGTTTTTTAACATTCAGGGCTACTTCAGAGCTAACAGGCCCACCTAGTAACATTTTCAGGCTTCGAATGCTTACATACCCTTGGATTAACAGTAAAGCTGAAGCATTCAAAGTATACAGAAGCCAACAAAATATTTTAGATTCAAACCTACCACCTTTTCTGTACAGATTAAGTGCTCTGGTAGTACAGATAAGATGTAAAATATAATTATGCTTTTGTCTATGGCTAAAGTAATTATAATGCTGGAAAGATGAAAAATTGAAATGAAAATTTGAAAGTGAAGTTGTATTTCTGTGTCAAAGAATGAGGAGTAAGGTTTTGTAAGGAAAAGACTGAACAGATTTTAAATAATAGAAGCATGCAGTCTAAATTTAAACGGCATAATTTATCACAAATTAGCAATTCCCATCCCTTGGTGATATAAGCATTAGATATATGCTCTCTGTGTTGAAACTTTCCCCTTTTTTCTTATGTAGTAGAATAATCTATGAAATTGTTTAATAAGCTCTATCCTGTTTTATGTCTTGTCCAAAGACCAGAGGAAGCCAAAGACATGCTTTCCCACAAACATCTTCAGTTGGAAATGGTCCAGACTGCTGTCAGTTGGAAGCTATCAAACTGATGGATCAAGCAGGCTGTTCTACATCTTTGGATGTAAATAGCATATTTATTCACAATCCAGTGAACTACAGCCACCAGAACATAGTCATCCTGGAGGATGCTCCAGTGATTGTGAAGTCTACCTCTTCCTTTTTTGAGAAAGACCCCTCTGAGTAAACGTTGCTAAATTACTACTGTTGGACCATCCATGTGATCAGAGGTGCTGTAGCTCATCTGGCAAAGAAAAGCCAAATGGTACTGTTTCCCTATGGCAGCAAAGGAAGTGATGGGACTTCCAGACTTGGTGGTCTTGATCCTGAAGGAATTGCTAAAGTAGTCGGTGCCATGGCAGGGGGACACATACAGACCCTCGGCCTTGTGGGATGTTATCTTGGAAGTGATCTTAATTTCACCAAGAAGCTTTTTAGTGAACTGAGATCTGCTGAATGTGCAGACAAGTGGAGATCTGCAATCTCTGTAAGCCCCATGGGAAACAAACTAACAATGGATAATTATATGTACAGAGGTCATTGCCTGGCTGGACAAGAGATGGTCTCTTCTTATTCAAGTGGAACATGTAAACAGAGGCAAGATCATTCACAATTACAAAGGACACCCACTCTATGTAGAGACTCTGGAATGGCCAACTCATCCTCAAATGTTTGTCCCTGCTGACATGATAGAAGAAGAGTACCAGATTTCATCCCACCAAGTGGCTTCTTGCCTGAAACATTTCCACCATCCTGGACCTTGTTCTTGAAATCAGGTACCATGCAAGAGAGAATGAAAATGATGACTCTTACTATGCCCTGAACAATTTTGTATTCAAAGTGGAGGAAAAAAACTTTCCATTCCTCTCTTGTGGGTAAATACATTAATTGTAATAACCAGCAAGAGGGTCTAATGCCCACCAAGCTGTCCTTCCGAGGGGGTTGGGGGGGTGCTGACGGGATTTCGCGCCGGCCCAATATTACCTGCCCGGCCCAAATTTTCCATCACCCGGAGTGGGGGGAAGCGCTGACGAGATTCCGCGGCGGTCCAAAATTTCCTGCCCAGCGGGCAGGGGTGCTGACGGGATTTCGCGCCGGGGCACAATTACGTGGCTGGCCCAAAATTACCAGTCCAGCACTGGTGTGAGGATAACTATGGTGAGTGGGGTCACTTTTTCATGGAGGCGGTTGTCCAGAACTTCAGAAACTTCTCACTGTTCCTCATGAGCATCATTGCTTTTGAGGTTAGCCTCTCTAGAGGAAAAGATGACTCAGTTTTCTCTGCTTTTGTCACCAATGACTATCCCATGATGCGTGAAGACCCCTGGTCTTTCCACAACTGACAAGGATTCTATGGGTGCATAATGGACGCCAGTAGCCAGTAAAGCGTGAGAGGGTCTACTGGCTGGATGAAGTGGTTTCCAACAGAGATGGGGACTCGAGTCGCACTTAAGTCGCACAAACAAAGACTTGTGACTTGACTTTAGACTTGCCCTCAAAGACTTGAGACTTTTTCAGAGGAAGGTTCCCAGCAACAGAAAGCTAGTTTCTACGGGTGGAGATTCAGTCATTATTTTGAATATGTTCAATGGAAGGAAAATAACTTGACGGTGAAGTGCACACTCTGGCCGGGGAGAAAGCTGCTCTCCACCGCTTGTAACTCTACCTCCAACTTGAAGAAGCACCTGTAGCGACAGTATGGACACATCAAGCTTGTTGTCAAGCGACAGAGTGACTTGAACGAGCAGCCCCACAAGCAGCAAAAACTTTCATTTGAACATAAAGTACTACCAACATCAAAAGAAAAATAATGTAACTAGTAATATAATTAGTAATATAACTAGTTACTTTCTCCAGGGAGTAATAAAGTAAAGAAAGGCATTACTATTTTTGAGAGTAATATGTAATATGTAATATATTACTTTTTTGAGTAACTAGCCCCAACACTGCCATCCACATATGACCCTTCTGAATAATCTCTCAGTATTTTTGTACACATTAACTCACAGCTTCATCTTAAATTTCAACACTATCTTGTCGGCTTTGAGGGGTGAAGGGTGACTTGACAGTGTTTGACAGCAGCTGCACTTCTATGCCTTAAAAGGAAATAAGTCTAGTGTTTGTGAATAGAGTGATCATGTATCATGCAAATAAATGGGTGGTGGTGGCCTAGTGGGTAGGATACTTGCCTCTGGACCAAGAAGTCCTGTGAACAGTTTTGACTTTATCATAACAAACCCATTCTGAGCAGCTCTGTTTACATCTTGATCACTTTTATGCTGGAGGAATTGCCCTTAATATGAAAACACTAAAATATGTGCTCATTTAATGATTAATATGTGTAAATAACTAATAAAAACACTCATGTTTGGTTGATCTTAATTCTGTTTAGATATGACAATTGGTGCTTTACAATTTTGTGGACAAAGTGTCAGACAGAGCATGTAGTATTCTTTATTTTTATTCTAAGGACAAAACTGGCAGGAAACTGACAAGCCGGTGATGAGGTAATAACCTGGTTCCCCCGAAAATGATCATTTAGGCTAGATAAATGGACAGAGATGATGAGCAAAAAATAAGTTTACAGAGCTATACTGGTGCAAGATCATTTATGTTCTCATTTATGTAACGCTTCACATTCCTTCACAGCGTCAGAAAAGCATCATCTCCCCCACTGTAGTTTCTACAGGACCTTTCTGTTTGATTCTTTATTACTATCTATATCAGGATAATTAATTCTATATACAACCATCAAAACTCAAATCCTTAATATGACCTTCTTTAGTTAGAAATTAGAAATCTTAATATTTATGATTTTATTATATTATTGAGACTTATAAATGAATGAGACTGATTTATTTTACAATTGAGGCCTGGTGCCATTCCTGTTTGCACACAGTACTTTCGCTACTAAAGTCAGTTGGAGGACACAGGACCTAAATAAGCAATAAAGTATATAATTAAGTAGTTTTCCTTTATGGTAGAACAATTAGTGTGGGTATACAGTGTGACTGAGAAAAAGGAAGCAGTTCAGAGTGTGTTTTTATGTGATGTACAGTGTATTATTTGGTTCTAATTTAGAAATTTTCTGAAACGGTTTCTCATCGTGGTAGAGAAGGCCCGAGTGCAGCAAAACCTTCTGCCAGACAGAAGGAAGGAACAGAGGGTGTGTGAAGGCTGTTTGGGGTCATCCACAATGCTGGTGGTTTTGTGGATGCAACATGTGGGGTAATTGTCTGCTACAGAGAGAGACCCCACCTTTATAGTAGTCCTTACTATCCTCTGTAGGGTCTTGTGCTCTGATGCAGTACAATTTCCACACCATGCCGGAATACAACTACAGAGAATGTTGTGAGAATTTGAGTGGGGCTCTCCTTAGTCTCTGCATGAAGTAGCCTTCTTGGTGATAAAAGGGGGGTTGAGGGTCACTATAAGGTTTTCTGTGATGTGAAAACCCAGAAACTTGGTGCTCTTAATGATCTCCACTGAGGAGACGTTAACATTCAACAGACAGTGATCACAGCATGCCCTCCTGAAGTCAACAACCATCTCTTTTGTTTTGTCCACATTCAGAGGCAGGTTGTTGGTTCTGCACCAGTCTGTTAGCCGTCACACCTCGTCTCTGTACACCACCTCCTTGTTCCTGCAAAACCAACGCGCCATGGTCCAGCAATCAAATTCACTATCAGTTGCTAAGGAATGATAGTGCGGAATGCTGAGCTGATGTCTATGAACAGCATTCTTACAAAAGGTAGGAGGAGGTAAGGTGCAGGTGAAGGGTGGTGGTGAAATGCTTCTTTCTAGATAAACTTATTCTTCACAGTGGTGATGAGTAGAACTACATGTCATCCTCAAAAACCTCCCTCACAGAAAGTTATCGCATGTAATGGTCAGATGTGGACAGTAACGAAGTACATTTACTTGAGTACTGTACTTAAGTACTGATTTTGAGTATCTGTACTTCACTTGAGTAGTTTTTTTTTTGGGAAACTTATAACTTTCACTTTACTACATTTGAAAGACAAAACCAGACTTTTCACTTCACTACATTTCTGTCAAGATTCTCGTTACTTGTTACCTTCAGTTCTGAAAGTGGGTGTTACTGTCTCACTTTTCTAAAACATGATTGGTTTTTTAGCAGATGACAGCCTATCAGAAATCACCAGTAGTGTTACGTCACGTCTGTAGGCTGTAACACTGCAACGCCAGACAGGCAGCAGTTAGCTCACGCAACTTTGAGAACCAGCTTCTGCTTAAAATAAATAAGGATCATGTGGCTACCCGACGGTGAATCCTGGCCACCCCAAGCACCGGATCAACAGGGGCCGGTCCTGGTGCCACCCCAAATCACCGATCCACTCCGGCCACCCCAAATGACTGACATTTGTTTTAATGTCAGTCAGCCTATTTGTCTGCTTAAAGTGGTATTGCTGTTTTATAGCCACCGTTATGGACCTGTGATGTAAAGTTGGTTGGGTGTGTTAATTGTTTCCATTCCAGCTGCATTTACAGCGGTTCAGTTACACATACATTTTGTGTAGGTGTGTAGTGTACAATTAATAAAAAAAGGACTTGTTTTCTTATTTTTTTCAGTTTAGGACAAGGGCCTGCCCATTGAAATGAATTGGATTTTTTTTGTGTTTCCTGAAAAACTTGAAAAAATTAGTTAGGCGATTATTTTAGCAAGGTGTCGACATAGTGCAAGAGTGCAGTGTTAGAGTGTAGTGTATATTGTTATATTGTAGTGCGTAGTGTCTGAGTGTGGTGTATAGTGTTAAAGTGTAGTGTATAGTGTTTGAGTGTAATGTGTAATGTAAGAGTGCAGTATATAGTGTTACAGCATATTGTATAGTGTAAGACTGTACTATCTAGTGTAAAAGTGTATTGTGTACGAGTGTAGTGAACTGTATGAGAGTCTATAGTGTTCGAGTATAGTGCATAGTGTATAGTGTTAGAGTGTAGTGTATAGTGGTAGTGTATAGTGTTAGAGTGTAGTGTCTAGTGTTAGATTGTAATGTATAGTGTATAGTGTATAGTGTTAGTGTATAGTGTACAGTGTATAGTGTTAGTGTGCAGTGTGTAGTGTGTAGTGTATAGTGTATAGTGTACAGTGTATAGTGTTAGTGTGCAGTGTGTAGTGTTAGATTATAGTTTATAGTGTTAGTGTGTAGTGTATAGTGTTAGTGTTAGTGTATAGTGTTAGAGTGTAGTGTCTAGTGTTAGATTGTAATGTATAGTGTTAGTGTATAGTGTACAGTGTACAGTGTATAGTGTTAGTGTGCAGTGTGTAGTGTTAGATTATAGTTTATAGTGTTAGTGTGTAGTGTGTAGTGTATAGTGTTAGTGTAGTGTATAGTGTTAGTGTTAGTGTATAGTGTTAGAGTGTAGTGTAAAGGGTTAGAGTGTAGTGTCGAGTTATCATGTAGTGTATAGTGTACAGTGTATAGTGTACAGTGTATAGTTTTAGTGTGCAGTGTATAGTGTTAGATTGTAGTGCATAGTGTTAGTGTATAGTGTTAGTTTGTAGTGTACAGTGTTCGAGTGTATAGTGTATTCGTGTAGTGAACCCTATTAGAGTGTATAGTGTTAGAGCGTAATGTAGCGTGTTACAATGTAGTGTATAGTGTACGATAGTATTGTGTGAGCAAGAACACTTATTAGTGTGAAACACTTATTAGAAGATCTTTGCTTCTTATACACAGCGCAAAATATGTCTTCATTGAACAACTCCTATAACAGCAAGTCATACAGTGTCAAAAACCACGTAAACAAGTCTAATAGTGATTACTGAACATGTCCAAAAGCTTTGGGATCAGTGTGTAATGTTGCAGGCATTATGCTAATTGGTTGGACATAAGTTTCCACTGTTTGTTAGCTACATTAGCCTCCAGCACAAAACTAAAGAAGCAAACGTCCTGTAACCCAGTAACATAAAGACTGGAGTCGTTTGGGGAGACCGGGACCTCCAGTTGAACCAGAAGTGCCAAAACAATCCTTTACACCAGGGATGAGGAAGAGGAGACGAAGAAGATGAGACGTCTACAGTAGTCGACAGTTTCTACCACTGCTGGGAGCCGAGGAGGAACTGGGTCGTTACTGAGACTGTCTGGAGGATGGGGTCTGTGGAGGTTCCTCGCTAGGCCATCATACATCATACATCCTTGATACAAGCAGTCTGCTAATGAATTTTTGTTTTGAGATAAAAATGATCAATTTAAAATTTAAAATATTGACTAAAATCGTTAAACTGGGCCTCGATCACACTTTTTTGCTCGTTCCACACTTAAGTGCGACACTCTATTACTTTGTGTCCTGAATTATTCTTCTATTCGCTCTGGTTGTGCCGCCTTACCACAGAGCATGCAACATATGAGATAAGATAAAACTTTATTAGTGGGAAATTTCCATTGTTATGTCAGAACTTGGACAGAACAAAAGTAAGAGTAGCAAAAAACAACAGAATAAAGCTTTACATAACAGTACAGAATACTATGCAAATAATACAAAAATGTGTAGCATTTATATATATATTCTCGCCAGTGAGAAAACGTTCAGCTCAATTCTGACAGCACTTGTCTGACTTTGACTCATTAGACAAGATGATTATGTTTGTTGCTGTGGTTGCTATGGTTACAGCGCCACAGTAGTTATGAATGAGTATGAGAGAACATAAACACTTGGTTGTGGTTTTCTTGGTTGTGTGTGTTTGACTCTTGAGTTTAGTGTAGTTTAGTTCCTGATAGACTGTCAGACGTATAAAATAATAAATATAAACTCGACTGTATTGACTGTAATCCTGAATCTCCATTAACCTGCAGTGTTTATCAGTTACAAGTGTTAAAAATCTTCAGTGTTAAATGTTTCAGTTCACACAGGAGTGACGGGACGCTTTAATGGACAGTAGTCAGGCGGCGCAACCATGTGACTCTACACACTCAAGGGTTGAACATGTTATAAAGTGTGAATATAGACTGTTAGCTGGCAAACAAAGTGGTCTTACTGGGTCTTGCCAACTTTCCACCAATCCCATATAGGTGCTAGGTCTGGGGATGATGCTAGTAGCCGGTTCACCTTACAAACCTTCTAAGAAACCTGTTTGCTTTTCCATGGGCCAGAGAGCCACCAGAGAGCTCTGTCATTGCATCACTGAATGCAACTGAATAAATCTCCATTTTCCCCAGCAGCTGAAGCTCTGTTTTTATTGTTCTTTATTGGACTCTATGCTACACTAGTTTTGGTCTTTTCAAAAATGGAGGCCATAAAGTTCTAGCTGTTCTAGGTCACGAGAATCACCCCAGCCCCCTGACGTTAGCGTTTTTTGGTTATAGCCCAGCAAAGTGTTGGTGCCACCAATTTTTCTGGTCAAAAGCCGGTTCTTTGGCTCTCGAAATGCAAAGAATTGGTTCAAGATTCTCCAAACCAACCTTCAAACAGCCTTGGTGGATACGGTTTGTCAGCATACAGTAATATATCATATTGTGCAAAGCATACCTATGCAAAGTGTTTAAAGGTAGCAAAGTTAACATTAGAATAAATGGAAACAAACAAGAAAGCAGTAAAAAGTATCAGGATTAGTTCTGTGTGTAAAAGTAGTTGATACTGTGTGAGCTGGTGAGAAGAACACAGGTTCGGTTCCAGATGCCTTTGTTTGGATTTGTGAAACTCCATCAGCAGCTCCTGAGTTAATTTAATGAAGGACAGATTAAGTCAAACCAGGTTTCTGGTTGTCCTGTACTTAAACTCACTCCACCATATAATGTTATTTGTTATTTTTATTCCTTTTAGTTTTATTTAGTATATATAGTCATATTAATGTGAAAAAACATTCACTGCTCTTCTAAACAGCTTTTAAATGTCATTTTCAGAAGGTCTCACCAAAGGTTCTTAGAACAATGCCATGGAAGAACCAATTTTGGTTCCATAATATAATCATGTTTGAGAAGGAGGTTCTACACCAGTTTGAGAGTTCTTCCAAAAGCCTACATTTATATTGTGTGGAGGTTCTTAAAATGTTCAGAAGCTGTACATTGGTTCCTCAAAGAAACTGGCTCTTCTCTGGCGTGGTGTAAGGAACCCTTTCTGGCACCTGTGGTGGAGAGTGAGACTCTGTTGCCGAGGTGTGTGTGATTGGATGTATTGACCTGGTTTCTACAGAAGGTCGTGGAATCTCCAGTGGCTTTCTAAGAATCTGCTCAGCAGTCGCCACGACGACTGTCTCCATGGAGGACGGGGAGGACAGGAGAACTGTGATTGGTTCAGCGAGAGCGGACGTGAAGTTTCCCCAGATGGCTTAGTGTGTGTGTGTGTTTGTGGTCAGATATGGTTAAAGCGATGGACCAAAGTTGCCTCAAATGTAACAGTAATGGAAGTTTATGGACATCAGTTAACGTGTTGTTAACTCCTCTGTAATCTCTAAAAAAACACTTGCTTATGCGGTTTCAGTGCCAACCGTAGATGTTTAATAAGGTTTTTATCGCCAGGCAGCTTGAGGAAATGTGAATCGAGGCACAGAGGCAAAGGGGAGGGGGGGCATAAAGTGGGGGAAGCGAAAGAGAGCATAAAGGAGAGAAAGCGGGAGAAAGAGTGACTGCTCTAGCCCAATTGGGCAGTGACCCCAGCAATCCAGAGCATATGAGACACAAAGGGAAAAGAGAGGAGAGAGGGAGGCGAAGGGGATTAGAGGAGTGCGTGAAACATGAAAAAGGACAGGAGAGAGGTAGAGAGATGGAGGGAATGAGAGAGGAGGAAGGTGGTAGAAAAAGGCCAAAATGCTATACAGGCTAAAAGGAAGCTGACAGGCTGAAGTGCTCCTCTATTTGCATTCAGTGTTGAGGTCTTCACTCACACATTCATCCTTATTGTATACACAATACTGTGCAACAGTCTTGACACTCATGTCTTTATATTTTGCTTTGAATCACCTAATTGGTGCAAAAATACAATTTTATTCTTTCGAACTCTCTTATCTTTGTCATACTGAGGAGATTAAATGAAAGGAATGGGAACAAATGTTTTACTGACAGACTGCAAAGTGTCTAAAGATACAAGGAGCCTAGATAAAGGAGCTCCAACCACTCAGCATTCAGCACCACCAGTATACT